>KZ506618.1:37611-50204 GCA_002844005.1 Limosa lapponica baueri
ATGTATAAAATAAGCACTTTTAAAGTTTTGCTTTGAAAGAGAACTGCTTGAGCTAACTGTTCATTGTAGATACTGCTTTGAATTTAAATAACAATAAAAAAAATTCCCGATCTTACAGTTTTGGGTGATCACCTGTTTTGCTGAGGTGATGCAACGAGCCACTGATCTAGCATGAAACAGAACAAAAAGCTGCCCAGGTTCCGTGTTTAATGAACTGATGCCATGCTGGAGGCTGTTAAGGCTCTCTGGTGGTTTGTGTGACAGGAACATCCCGTCACACTGTGGCTGCGAGGTCACGCTTGCTCACTCTAGCTGGTTGTGTGGAGCTACAGCAGGACAGAGCTCACATACGCTGTTCCCTTCCCCAGGCTGAGTCAAATAGCTGAAGGGTAGATATATCTGCGGTTATCTATCTGCTGGGAGTTGGGCTGACCCCACTGACTCGTTTAGCGGAGGTCATTACTCGCGTTTCGCAGCTGTCTCAGTTACATCACTGCAAGGAAGACTTTAGACTCCCAACCATGAAGAGCTCATAAAGTAATACATTAACTCCTATTAAACTCGGTGCTTGTTCTTCCTTTCACAGGATTTGCTTGGGGAAACAGCAAAATGAAAGTGTATGCCTGGAGACAGACCTATAGCACTAAGCGTTACTGCTGAAAATTTGAGGAGAGCTGCCAACTAATTAACACATCCAAGCAGCTTAGCTTTCCTGCTGAGTTACAGCTGCAGAGGGACTATTCAGGGAGCTGCTTGTGAGCACAGTGGTGCTCTGTGCCTTTTCCTAAACTTCTGATATGTGAGCAAGTGACAAAATGGAAGAAGAAAAACATTCAAATAAATACTTTTAAAGGGCCTCGGGAATTACTCGGAAGTACCCATTCCCCTGAATATTAATACATGATTTAAAAAAACAAGCCCTGTGTGGAAACACTGGAAATGTGTTTAATATAGAAAGGATGATTTAACAGGGATTTTCGTCTCTAATATTTATGGTCCTGACACCTCCTAAGAATCCGATTTATCCCATCTCCTATTTCATCACCTGAGATCCTGATTTTCAGAAGTAGCCAAACCGGTAAGTGCCTTTGAAAACATAATCCTAAAGGCCTCTTGGTCATTCGGAAACCTGGTGTGTGATTTACTCTCTGAGGGAGGCTGGAGTTTGTCCCCTGGGAAGACTGGGACACAGGTGTGAATGGACCTTTCTTTTCTGTGATGCACTGGTTAGACATGAATCATGGCCTTCATAAGTACTTGCAAGAGCTCCTACACCTCCTCCATAGGCACTGGGTGGCTGTTGGACCTGCCCCGCCACTATGGCCTCTACTCTTCAGGTGTCACCTAATGCCTCCGGAATTAGCTCCATTTCATAGCTAGGCCACGAAAAACTGTTCTAAAGTTCTAAAAAACTGTTCCTTGTGCATAGAAGCCCTTTCTCCTGTGGAAGTGGAAAGGAGCTTTATAGCAGAACCTGCCCGTGGCCTTTACCTCAAGAAGACTCCCATGGGGAGCGGGCACTGGCCTTTCATGAGCAACCATTGAGTCTTCACTTGGACTGAGCAGTGCCACAGCTATTTCTTATTTTGGCTTTCCTTTGCCTTTTCCTTCTCTATAGGATGTTGCTGGGGACAGATCATGCCAGCTCCTGGCTGCCCCTGCCGTGTCCACGGCCTGTGGACAAGCTGCAGGGGCCTCTAGGAAAAATAATCCACCAAGTGGGCTGGAGAAATAGCACAGACATACAGCAGGGCCATCACAGCAAAACCAGCTTTTACTTTCTGTCTTTCTCTTTCTAATCAGCCTTGTGAATTGATGACTTTCTGACCAAATCAATGTTAGAGCTCCAGTTGGCTTTCACAGCATTTTGATGTGCTTTTCGATGAGAAACCCTTGGGTTGGTACATCTGCCCTCCCTGTTAGTGTATGGTCCTCGGTGGAAAGCTCTGGGTGTTGTGTCCCACGTTATTAGCTCTTCAGATTAAGAAAAGTCAGGCTCTAACTTCAGTTCCCTTCATTTTCACATCATTTTCTCAATAAAGATCAGCAAACCTCTACTATGTGGGCTGTTGCTTTACGTTTTAGTAATCAATAACCAAATGCTTACCAAGTAAGTATCTTGTATTATTATTATTATTATTGCTCAGGCTCCACAACTGAACACATAGAAATGGATGAAATTTTTTGCTGCCTCAGAATTCTTTTTTTTTCCTGCCTTCAATATTTTCTTCAAAGTCTAAACAATTTAAGTGAAGCTTTAGACTCACTTTAGTTGTTCCTTCCCCTCCCATGCTGGATCTTTTGTTTTAGGTGGTCGTATCACCATTCAGAGCATTATAAATATGAAGTGCTGTATGTATGCGCTGCATTTTGCGGCTTTGATTTCTACAGCCTTTTTTCAAAAATTGCCCTCTTGCTTAAGATGACAGAACATGCAGAGTTAAAACTCAGAAGAGCTCTTAAGGAAGGCTTAAAAACATGACATTGCTTTTCAGACAGCACATCAACCACAGCAGAAATACCGATGAGCTCTACATGTCTTAGCGTAGGACTGACGGACTAATAGTGCCACCTAGTGAAGAAGCAAGAGTTAGCAAATTTATACAACCCTCTACTAAATGAATTTTCAGCTTCTACAATTACATCATAAAGTGTAAAAGAGTAGCTTTAAGAAGTAAATACATTTTCCTTGGATTTCAAGTCTGAAATCCGTGCATTTAAACAGCAGACTGTATTTATGCTACTGTGCAAAGGCTTGTCTATTTGACAAAGTATTGCCTGAAGGTGATAGATACTACATCATGGATTATTTTATTTTTTCAGATACATAATTTCTCATAAAGCCAGTGTGAGTTATTTTTTGTGACCTCTTTGAAAAGTTTCCCATTCTATGTCTGTATAAACTTCTTTTATGCTCAAACATGCACACAGGGGTAGCATGTGCATTTAATGCCGTTCCTGAATGACATTTTCCCTGGCAGGGTTTAAGGATATGACAACAGGAAATGAAGTGCAGCTGGATTTTTTTTTTTCTCCTTTCTTTTTGTTAAGAAAAGAAATTTTGAAATCTCAGATTTTGATTGGAAATATTAATCCATATGTTGTTATCTGTCATTTCCAAGGTGATCTGGGGGACTGCTTTCTCTTCCTTGAGGGACTGTTTTTCACATGATGAAACCCTGAGTGATTTCAGGCACTGTCTTGGCTACTGATGACCTGCTCAGCTGGTGGGGTGAAGAAAAACTGATTTTCTCCATTGTAGCCCAATAACATGACTTTGCATAAAGATGTGCACTGTAAACCTTTAGGTCTCGCACACCTGCAGAAGATACATACAGGATACTCGGTGTTGTCTCTTTCTTGTATATCACAACCTGGGTGAATGCAAACAGGTTTCTGAAGGTATTTGCTTTAAAATATGCACGCAAAAAAAAAAAAAAGATCAATTCCAGTAACATAGAAGGAAAAACAAGGAAAAAAAAAGATTGCCTCTCTGTATTTGGCTGAAGTGTTTCTTGTATTTTTGTTTTATTCTTTCTTCTATTTAAACCATCTGAAACACACATTTGAGATCAAAATAGTTACTGGAAACAAGAACACTTACCATCAATAACCTTGATGTGTCACACTGCTTGCTTCCTGCTTTGATGTGCTTGTCTTTTGCTAAAAGAGAGAGAGATTCTTCAAGAAGAATTTTTTCTTTGTAGTTGTACTCTGAAGGATTTAGGAAATAATTTGCTTTATTTCTTCCTTGCATTTTTTTTTGTTGTTGTTATTGTTGGTTTTGGTAGTAATTGCTGTTATTCCCCTTCTTCTACTGTTGTTCATATGCCAGGAGCTCTCTGCCGGTAGCTGAGTGGAAATAAAAGCTCCCTTGTGGCCTGGCACAGGCTGACTGGGCCCAGTTGTGGGATGTCTCTGATTTAGTTGTATATTATTATTATTATTCTTTTTTCCCTCCCCTTCTCTGAATGGATCCCTTTCGTTAGTTTTACTGGGACATGAAGGTCTGGGATTGCTCTGCTTGGAAGGTCTTTCTCAGCCAGAAATAACAGAGCGGACTCTGTCCCGACTGCCTCTCAAAGCACTTCCAGGCTGGTTGAACCCCTTCTTGAACGGGGCCACGGCAAATTGTCGTAGAAAGGAAATGCAATTAGGGAAACAGCAGCCTGGGCGCTTAGACATGAGTCTTCAGGAAAACCAACCACCAACAGATGCAGAGTCTATTGCTGACCTCCAAGGTCAAAAACTTGCACATTTAAGAGAAAAACGCTTTGGTGACTAATGGAGCCCTTTAAGTAACATCCTTTCCCAGCCCAAGACAGTGGCCATTTCAGCTTCATCAGAAAACTGTCTCTGAATTGCGTTGCAGCCTTGATAACTAACTCGTCCAAAGTAGAAACAAATTCTAAAGCTGTCAAAAGGGTCTCTGATCTTCTATCATTATCCATGCTGGGTTGTGGGTGAAAGAGCTTGTGCACTCTGGGCATGCTAAGAATAGGGAGAGAGATCTTGTGTCAGTGCGACAACAAACATGCTGGCAGGCATTTTTTCCCAAGAGGCCATTCTGTTTAATGCCCTAAATCAAACTGCTATTAGGTTAAATTTCAGATATAAATAAAAAAGTGGGAATTTAGAGTTCAGGTGGCTTGTTATTACCTTAGTTATACTTCCTTGTGAATAATGTGCATTTGTTTTGATAGCAGGATCTTTCACAACACAATCGTGTTAAGACTGTCTAGTCTGACCTACTAATATATTTTATGAGTGTGCTCGTCACACATGTGTGACTATTTAGGGTGTAATGGAAAGACTATGGGAAGACTTAAGTGGACTAGAAAGTCTTACGATTTTTTCAGCGTTTCAAAATGAATGTAGCATTTTTCTTTAATATTTTAACAACGCTTTACTAAACTCTTCTTGTCCCCAGACAATGCCAGAAAAAATAACAAAACAAAGTAGAAAATGGTGAGGAACCCAGGCTGGGGTAAGTTTCTGGCACCCACCATTTACAGGAATAGCTCAGGACAGGCCCCTCCAAGGGTATGGAGATAGATCTATTTCAAACCTGTTCTTTTTGAGAGCTAACACAGGTCTTGGAATGGGATCACACAACTCAGACACATAGAAAGGCTGTATTTGTTTGGCTGAATGGTCAGATAAAATCTACTTGCCCATTTGTGAGGCAAATCAATGTCTTTCCAGGTGTTGTTGAGTTAATGATAGTTTCCCCCGGGGCAGTGACAATCTTTTGTGTCACATCCCTGTCTTAAACACCCCTCCTATGCTCCCATTCTTGAATTTTATACATTCCCAACCTATCAACAGTGAAGAAAAGCAGAGTTTGAGCAGCTTCCCATCATGGCTGCATGGAGAAGACCGCATTCGGTAACTATGAGCCTCTTCATGATTCCCCCACCCAGAGCAGTGGCTCTGCTTGGTGGTCTGGGTCTACCCTGAAGGAACAGGTTCACTCACCACGACTTGTTGCAGGTTGGCTTTTAACACTGCCTCTGCAAAAAACCCACTTCATACTTAAATAAATAAAGTTAGCTGTTAATACGTTTGAAATGCTCTAGTGTGTTTGGCGAGTTTTGCTATTTTTGGTGTTATTGGTAGCTTAAGAGGCACTTTTGCTTTCTGTGCACTCGGTCCTTCAATTTCTCTTTGATTAGCTGTGGGCAGGCTGTCTTTTTGGAAGGGAGAGGAAAAAGACTGTCAATAAGCTTTCAAGGCTATTTGATTTTTGTCCTTTCCAGCTGAGAGAGCTATCTTTGATCTTAAACAACTGAACTCAGACAGCAACTAGTGACTGCAGTCATTCTTTGCAATGAATAATACACTGATGTGTGTTCATCACGGATTTCAGGCCAGTGTAGCTGACTTGCTTCAGTACAGTTCAGATAGTCAAAATCAGAAGCCTGAATTTTCAAGTGCAATGCAGATAGATATAGATATGGATTATGCATAGCCACAAATAATCACTTATGCTGATATGATTGAGAGGAAAATTCGCCTTGCTTCCTTAACTTTGACTTGTATGCTAGAAATCTCACAGCTGAGATTTCTGTGTGCCTTTCTTGTTTATATGCAGTCCGTGTTTCTCTTCTGAGTGCAGGAACAGGATGAAGTTTTTGTAGTATTTATTTACTTGTTTGCTCTGCTAAGGATGATGTTAACAGTGGAAGCACATATAGTTTAGACTGACTTCCATGAGCTGCTCTTATCAAGCTTTGGTGTCCAGTAAGTGCTTTTATACACCACTTTCATAATAATTCTCAGTGGCTCTTGCTGAGAGACTCAAGAGAGATTCCCACTTTGCTAGGATTTGCAGAGAGATGCTGGGAACAACATCCAGGAGCTGGATGGCTGATGCCATGTCCGTGAATGCCTACACCAGCTGATAGCTGAAAGATAACTCCTTTTTCACTGCTAGATGGCATTGTGTCTTAAGGAAGGAAATGCTGCATGACTCTGTGTTCAGTTTTATCTGCACATCTTTTCATTATGTTCTAGCAGCTGGTTTTTTTTGTTTTTTTTTGTTTTTTTTTAAATGGAAACTATGTTTTCTGTATTCTGAGTCAAAATACTTATTCATTTAAAGGAGGAGTGTTATTACTAAGCCTTGCAATGTGTGGGAAACCATATCTCAGATGCTTTATTTATAATCACTGCTTTCTAAAGGTAAATTGCAGCCTTAGGTTAGAAGCTTGGCTACCTAATGATGTGCTAATGGGTAGAGTTGTACTTTCAAAAAGTTTTTATTCTGTTGCAGAAAAATTCAAAAAAGATGCTTGTTTGAGAAGTTTACTGGGTGGAAAAGATGGCTTGGGTACTAGAACAAGTACCTTCAAAGTGAAGTCACCCATTCACACATCTACTAAGTTCTTGCAGGCTAAGATAAAAATGCATCTAGTTCCAACCTAATCTTGCTTCATTTGGGGGGAGGTGGGAAGAGAAAGAAAAAGTTACACAAGGAGCAAAGAAGAAAATTTATGCCTTCAGCTGACAGAGGCTTGGCACAGTAGGCTAACTTCAAAGTGTACTAATACTCTCCAGAGATCAGTAAACATGATTAATATATACTCTATGGGATTTTTTTTTGTGTGTGTGTGAAGTTACATAGACTTCTAAAAACAAAAACAACTTTTATATTTAATGTGTAATGCATTCCATCTGGTGGAGTGTGTATCAATATGTTCCTATTAAGGGCCAGATTAGGGACACAGTGCACATGCTGAGTAGCAATTTAGTCTGCAAATAGTGCCATAGCACTGTTCTAATGAGGAAATCATCAGCATATGAGTTTAAATCTCCCATATCAGTATGTTTAGAAAAGCAGCAACACGCTGCTCTGGGTTTTCTCTTCTGTGCTGTACCTATTGGCCTCCTTTAGCAGGCAGCCTGGGGAACATGAAGATCTGATATTAATTTTTATTCTGTGGTGGGTCTGCTCTGTGTCAGACTACGTGGTGTGTGCTACTCGTGCCAGTGTGGCTTTACTGGGAATTCTTTCCCAGAAGCCACTCTTCCTTTATGCATCTTAATTTAGCTTAATGGGTGATACATCTTCTCATCAGCAGATGCTATGAGCCTAGAGGAGTGTACTGATGGATCTTGTGTCTTATTTGGTAATTGTGCTCTGATTCAGGTGTCCTGAGTCATCTGTTCATATGCCTTTGCTTTCTTTAAATGTCAAAATTTCTGGGGTTTGTGCATTTGTATTTTGTAGACTTTGAAGAGTCTCCTTTAGATATTTCTAGGGCAGTTAAACTCCAGTTCTTGTCCCATCTCGCAAACAGTACAATCGGTGCTGTTCTGTTATTGCTGGTCTTTCATTTGGTACAGAAACCTGGTGTTTGTAAATGGCCGTGTTCCTTTTAAAATAGAGGAGGAGGGCAATATGTTTCATGTATTTCTCTTTCCTTCCTGCATTTTTCCCTGAAATTATTCCTACCAAAGCTATATTCTGTTAAATGATAAAGTTTCCCTGTTCCTCCTCCTCCTCTTCTCTGCAGCTGTTGAACAGTTGGCTGCCAGCTGTAGCTTAAAAGGAGAACTTTGAGGGTGTTTGGGATTTTCTGCTGGCATCGCTGCCAGCTCTGCCTGCAGCCCCGCTTGGGTTTGCCAGGCTTTGTGCAGCTCATGTGCTGCAATAGCTGTGAGTCTGGAGAACACAGCCTTTTCCTGCTGTTGTATGAACTACCTTGGTCAGCCTGTGTCAGCTGTCCTTTCATCCACAGGCATTGCCTGGCATGGTTTGTGAGTGAATGCAGAGAAGAGTGAGAAGAGCACCTTAATTTTCTTCATTCAACTTAGTTCTTCTTGGGAAAGAGCAGCTATGAAACGTATGACATAAACTTGTGAAAACCAAACAGTGAAATACTGCGTATTTCAACCTAAGGTCCACAAAATCATTGAATCATAGAATGGTTTGGGTTGGAAGGGATCTTAAAGATCATTGAGTTCCAACCCCCCCCTCCCCTGAGCAGGGGCATCTTCCACTAGACCAAGTTGCTCAAAGGCCCATCCAGCGTGGCCTTGAATGCTTATAGGGATGGGGCATCCACAGCTTCTCTGGGCAACCTGTTCCAGTGCCTCACCACCCTCAAAGGAAAGAATTTTCTCCTAATATCTTATCTAAATCTCCCCTCTTTCAGTTTAAAACCATTCCCCCTCATCCTATCACTACACTCCTTGATAAAGAGTCCCTCCCCATCTCTCCTGTAGCCCTCTTTATGTACTGGAAGGCTGCTATGAGGTCTCCCTGGAGCCTTCTCTTCTCCAGGCTGCACAACCCCAACTCTCTCAGTCTGTCTTCACAGAAGAGGTGTTCCATCCCTCTGATCATCTTCGTGGCCCTCTTCTGGACTTGCTCTAATAGGTCCATGTTCTTCTTATGTCGGTAGCCCCAGAGCTGGACGCGGTACTCCAAGTGGGGTCTCACCAGAGTGGAGTAGAAGGGCAGAAATCCCCTCCCTTGCCTTGCTGGCCATGCTTCTTTTGGTGCAGCCCAGTATGTGGGTGGCTTTCTGGGCTGCAAACACACAGTATTGGTTCATGTTGAGCTTCTCATCAACCAACACCCCCAAGTCGTTTTCCTCAGGGCTGCTCTGGAGCCATTTTCCACCCAGTCCATATTTGTGCTTGGGATTGCCCCAACACATCTGCAGGACTTTGCACTTGGCCTTTTTTAACGTCATGAAGTTTGCACAGGCCCATCTGTCAAGCCTGTCCAGGTCCTTCTCGATGGCATCCCTTCCCTCCAGTGTGTCAACTGCACCACACAGCTTGGTGTTGTTGGCAATCTTGCTGAGGGTGCACTCAATCGCACTGTCCATGTCACCAACAAAGACGTTAGATGGTACTGGTCCCAGTACGATCCCCTGAGGAACATCACTCCTCATTGATCGCCACTTGGACATCAAGCCATTGACTGCAACTCCATGGGTGTGACCATCCAGCCAATTCTTTATCCACTGAGTCATCTACCTGTCAAATCCATGTCTGTCCAGTTTAGAGACAAGGATGTCATGTGGGATGGTGTCAAATGCCTTGCACAAGTCCAGGTAGGTGTTGTCAGTTGATCTTCCCTTATCCACTAATGCTGTAAACCCCGTTGTAGAAGACCACCAAATTTTTTCAGGCATAATTTGCCCTTAGTTGACGCCATGTGCCCACCTCCTTATTTTCCATGTGCCTTAGCAGTTTCCAGGATCTTCTCCATAATCTTGCTGGGCACAGAGGTAAGACTGACAAGCCTGTAGTTTCCCAGGTCTTTGTTTTTTCCCTTTTAAAAATGGAGAATACTTATACGCAATGTGCAAAGAATTACCTGGTTATGCAGTATGGATTCTCCTATCCATCTCAAAAAGCAACTGATATTCCTGCTGTTAGTAATGTGGCACAACTAAAGTTTGTATCAGTGATAAAGAGAGGATCATCTCCCTTTTGGGACTATTATTTAAAAAAATGTATTTTGAGGTGTAAACCTACTGCTGTGGGTGCTCAGAAGAAGCAGAGCAGGTGGCTTTTATGAGGGCTTCAGTCCATTCTTCACCTGTACACTTGACTGTTGGGCTGGTCTGTCAGGGTGGGAATACTGTCAAGGTGGCCCTTTGTGGCCACATCCTGCCATTGCAGAAGAAATTCCACTCTCTGAAATTCAGTTGTCGGTTTAGAAATGGGCCATGGGCATCCTGGAGGTCAGAGCTCTCCCATTCTGACTTCTATACCAACGTTACCAAGGGAAGACATCCAGGGCTGATTTTCTGGAGGAATCCCCTTCTTCATCAGGCTGAGGAGTCGGACTGCTGTGGAGCATGGCTTTATTGCAAGATGGAGAGAGATGACTTAGGGTGTTTCCAATGCTGTGGAGTTACCAGTATTTGTGAGGATTTAACTGATGTTAGTGGGGTATTATGTTGGGATTTTTATTTCTGATCCATGGCATGAAGTTAGAATAACAAAAGCACTAAGTACTTGCAAGGATTTAGGTTTACTACAGTTGATTTCATTTTGAGCCAAGTGCTGAAATTTGTAACTACATTTTTTAAATGTATTTTTATTGTCCTGTAATTTGACCATGGATTAGAATAATAAAACCCTGTTATACAATGTTCTTGGCAGCATGTTTGCTCTGGAAATGTGTTTAAGATCCATTCAGTATGCTGAAATCTTACGAAAGTTGGGTGCTTTACTCAAAAACAACAGACAATTTACTCAGAAACTTACATATGCAACCTTTTCAATCCAGTTGCCTTTCTTGGGATTGCACAAGGAACAGAATGCATCCGGCATTGACTCAACACGCCGTGTGACCAACACATGCAGAACATGAATATACAGGGTTTCAGCTGGGGACATTGAGCTTTGTGATGGAAATATTAATCCTTTCTAAAGGCTGATGCAATTCATATTCCATCAAAACCAAAGAGATTAGGCATACAATGTTGGTGTGATCAATAGGTTCTTGTTCAATGGAATTCTTCTCCTGAAGATGAAATTAAAAGCCTCAGGGCTCTATTGGATGGGGAGAAAGCAGGCAGTGAAGTTCCCCATAACCATCAGGAATCTTTTAGGCTGAAATCCGTTCCCCTTTGCCATCTGCTATATTAATCTTGATTTGAAAGGCCTTAAACTGTCCCAGGTTGCAAAGAGTTAATTAAATACTAAGATGTTTTCACTGAGGGTTTTCCCCCTCTGGATTTCACAGTACTCTATCAAAGAGAAAGACCACAATGAACTAAATATTTTGGAAGATATTTCTCCTCTGGGAGGGAGACATTTACAGAAATTCCGGACATGAAAATGTCAAATGTTACTCATCCTCTCTGTGGCTTTTTTCCCTTTTTGAAGTATGTTTGCTTCCACTTGGTAGCTACGAGTGTCACTGCTTGTTATTTGATATGTGGAACTGGGGCACACAAAAGGATGACTAATCCCATTTACTGGAATTTTACAGTTTTCATCAAGGCCACAGTTTCCATTTCAAGCTTTATAGTAAAAGCAAAACACCAACTGGCAAACCGACTTCTGTTATTGTTGTAGTAAATTAATATAGATTACTATTACAGTAAATGGTCCTTTTTGAAGATTGCTTCTTTAATTGGAAAGAAACTTGTATTTAAATATTTTATGAGGGGCAGTTTATCATAATTATATTTACAGTACAGAAGGCTCCCTGTCCTTTGCCGAGCAATAGCAAGTAGCGTATTGTGTTATTTCGCAAATACACACACTCCCTCTCTTTCTCTTTGTGTCTCAGTCTCCCTCTCTTTCTTTCTAATTCAGTGGTTTCAAGACCAGTGGGTTACATCTAGGCTGAAATAAACTTCTTGTTATAGCCATGTGACTCTCATAGTTATCAGTGAAAAATACGTGCATCCCTTGTATCTTGAATAATTTTTGCTTAACGTTCAGCAGATCTTGAGGAAAAAAAGGAAACCTCACAGTCCCCGTCTTCAGCTGCTCTTTGCAAAAAGCCTTTTCTTCTTTTGGTTTCTCTAGTGCTTCTACTGCAGTGTTGTTTCTAGACTCAGCAAGAGCAGCTATTGCAAGTCTTCAAAAAATGGTCTGATCTGATTGTGACAAATGTGATTACCTTTTTTTTTTAAAAAAAAAAAAGAAAATCAAATTCTAAGACAGCCATCTGCTTGCGTTCCAGCTCTACGCCCCTTTCATTTAAATCACTGTGCTGGTCTCTCCTTACTATTCTCAGATCATTCCTGCTGCTTCTCCCTCTTTCCCTTTTTGCTCCTGTGAGTTCCAGTGAGCATCTGTTACGTCTCCTTCCATCTTACACTCTCCATAATACACCTATTATACCCAACCTTGCGACCTCCTTTGTAGTGAGTTGGTACAAGAGGGCACAGCCTTTGGAATAACAACATGGACATAATAAAATTAGATATATAGAGAAATAAAATCAGGGTTGACAACTCTTTGCTTTATTGCAAATCCTACAGCACCTGGTATTTCTGAAACCCCCAGCTGCTGGGCATTTGTCACCTTAGAACCTCACCTTCTGTGTGAGGCTGAAGGACCAAACTAAATCAATTCTAAAGGTACGGAAAGCACAAGTCTGGAAATTT
>KZ506618.1:61255-85546 GCA_002844005.1 Limosa lapponica baueri
GGATGCGGTCGGCTTTCTGGGCTGCCAGTGCACATTGCCGGCTCATGTTGAGCTTCTCATCCACCAACACCCCCACATCCCTTTCCTTGGGCTGCTTTCTAACACCTCATCCCCTAGTCTGTATTGATAGCGGGGATTGTTCCGATTGGTCCTAATGCCAACATCAATTGACATAGGTTTACAGAAAGCAGCTTTTGATATTTTATTTTTAAAACACTGAGTTAAGTTTGGTTGAAAAAGACAATAGCACCACAGTGTTTCGGCCTTTGGGATTGCGGTCAAGACACAAAGGGGACAATCAGTAATATAGCATAGATTAAAACCTCAGCAGGAGGTCTCAAATTGTAAGCATGTAAGGAAGCTGTCATTAATAAGAGAACAGGTGGTTCTTGGCCTTTACATTGGTAACATTTTCATCATTGATACAAAAGAAAATATGAAAGTTATTTCTGATGGGGTTTTCAGAGGTGACTGAGACTGAGCATGAAGGAAATGATACAAAGAGAAGGGCTCAGAGTGTTGATGCACAGAGAGAGAGAATAATTTGTTTTCATACAGAAAGGTCATTCATCCAAAGATAAAAAGTTACAGCAATGCAACAGAGGAGCTAATGACTGTGCAAAAGTGATGACAATCCTGCGAGTGGGCTCAGAGCATGGCTCTGCTGAGAAGTTTGGTTTCGGCTTTTTAGTCTAGCAACTAAAAATCCGTTGGTATGACTAGGAAGTAGAGCATGTCTATTGTTGCAATTCCAGGCAAGCCTGTTTTGGGAATCAATTCAGGGAAGCCCTGCAGTCTGTGAGAGGGTGAGGCTAGATGGTCCCTTGCAATCTATGGAGCTGTGAAGAAAGAAATGACCATCCACAACCAGGAAATCCACAGGGGGAGGGGAAGAGATCTACCCAGGTCTGAAAATATTGCTGCAGATGTCACAACTCACATAACATTTGGAGAGTTTTGCACTAATGTAATCCATCTCTGCAAAAATGACACATCTGTTTCCACTTTCTGTTCCTCATATTATCTTTGTAACATCACTGTAGACTCCATCTGGAACTGAAATTCTCTTTAATTTTTTTTAAAGCAGAGTTCCTGATAAAATCTGGCATTGTAATGATTTGAAGGCAAGGATAAGCTTGGAAAATGGAACATTTTCTGTTTCCTGCCCATGTAACTATGGTCCTTCCCTCTCCGCAGGCACACATGGTAAAGATATATACAAATATGAATGCATTTACTCTGCATGTATCTGTGAAGAAAAAACCCCAACAATTAGACTAAGAAAATAGATCCTTGCTTTGTATTAATAACACACATACTAATCCTAAAATAAATAAATAAATAAAATGTGCATTTGGGGAAGTATTTTAAATATTAATAGGTGTGATTTCTACGTTTGTATTATTAATAATTGTTTTGCTGTTCCTTATTTTTATTACTTATGTTTTAAAATCTCCCATGGCTTTGTAGTGAATCCAGGCTGCTGGGGCTTGGTTTTGTCTTACTGCAGTTTAAAGGAATTTTGCCATTGACTTCAGTAAGAGCCAGCTCTACTTTTACTTTTGCTTTGCAGCCTCTTTTAATTTCCTTTACTGTATGCATTAGCCCAGAGTTAATACTTCCAATCCTGTTATGGAAAGATCCTTTTTTAAATTTCAGCATTTAACTATTTCGGTGGAAGCGTGAGTTAATTTTTTGTGTGTGTTTCAGTGATTAATACTGAGGGGAACTATTAAAGTATATCCTCAGGCTGTTTATATATGCATTTAACTGGGGAAAAATGTATTTGGAAATTTAAAAATGTTCTTGGTTAATAATGAGTGATCTTTGGTGTGTCTTATTGCACTAGGAAGAATGAATAAATGTGATTACTGGAAAAGCTGTTTAGTCTCATATTATGTTTCCCCTAGAGGTCCCAGTACAAAGCTTACTGGAGTCAATGGAGGCTTGGAGTGCAAGCATTCTTCCAGTGCCTTTGGTTTAGCAATAACAGTGACTTATTAATCTTCACTTGCTAGACTGGAGTAGATATCTTTCCAGGAAAAAATGAACACCAGTGTTTTGCTCAGGGAAAAGGAAGAAAAGAAAAGCAATTTTTAAAAAATTAGATTTTTAAGCAGTAAATCTGTTGAATCCCATTTCAAACGAGAGGGGGCTAATCAGGAGGGTTTTCTGGTAGTTTACCAATCTCTCTGTCTTTTTCCTGGCTGGCCAGTCAGGCCCTTCAGGCTTTTTGCTGGGCAGGAAAGAATAAGTAATACCAATCATATGACAAAAGTCTGAACATGGAGTAAAGGAGGGCAACTCCAAGAAGAACTGAAGACCACCTCTTGTCCAGGTTCGTAGTTTAGTTTAATTTAGATGTTTTTATGGCGGAAGAGAAGGGAAATATTTTGCAGTGTCACATGTGGTTATAATGGAACTATCCCTGGACTTCTCTTTCTTCTTTTGTTCCCTTGTGCCCCTGTTTCCTGCCCCAAGTTTGGGAAGGAAATTCTCTGCAGCTCCAACACAATGACTGAGTCCTTCACAGTGTGCGGGAAAGGTCTGAGAACGCATTAGCGGTGGTGGCCTGGCAATATCCTTTCTCTCCTTATGAGAACTGGCAAGACATAACTCTTCCTTGTGACTTCACTCCTGCTTTTTCCCAGTGACTTATCTGTGTGATGACAATATTCAATAGGTATTTTTTTCTGGTAAAAGCCAACCAGCACCTTGAAGCTGTGGTCATTCTTCAGCTTTTCCTTTAAAGACAGAGAGGATTTTAAACTGTTTTTCCGGTGCCCAGACTAAACAAGTATTTAGCTAATAATGCTGCCATTAATTCATCCTGTCCATTTAGGACTGAGATTTTCACTCTCTCCCTCCCTTCATCCTTGATATCTACTTGTCTAATCTGGATAACTATCTATTGGTCTAACTTAGACTTATAGATAGATAACTAGGAAAATGAAATCAGAGTGAGAGCAGCTATTTTACCAGCTTTTAAAACATCACAGAGAGCAGTCTATGCTACACTTCATGGGACTATTTAACCCTTAAAAAGTCTGTCTTCCAGGGAAGACTAAGCATAGAAAATAAAGTTCCAAATACTTTCCAAAGACAAAAAGAAATCAAGACGTAATCCTTCACAGAGTGGAAAGATTTCTGTTGACTTTAAAGGACCCTGGATCAGCTCTCTGGCCTCATCATGCAGTCTTGGCTGCCAAGTGATACTGATAAATAGTCATAGTAGCGTTGAATATTGCTCAAGTGAACAAGGCAAAGTGGGTGTGTATGCATATACGTAACGTAAATCTTGTATGTTCACAACTCCTCAGCAATCAAGAATGTTGTGTGATTCCCTGGTAAGCTGGTGGGCGTACACATTTTTTCTTTTCCAAGTTTCATTATTATTATTATTATTACTAAGAGGGTCAGACCATCACAGTGAGTCTCCTGTAAACAAACCGACAGTGTATGAAAATTATATCTTACCAGAGCTGGAGTGCAAGCTAAAAAGGAAAAGATCTGAAGGGTAGAATTTAGTAATACTGATAGTTTTACAAAGATTTTAAGAAGCTCAGTTGGAAAAAAAAATGCATACCCATCAGTTCACTTTTTTGTTACCAATTCAAACCAGTCTTAGACTGGAAAAGTCTGAAAGTTGTCAACACGGAGTAAATGAACTAGGTCTTCAGTAGCAGCGTAGCTGCAGAGATGGGCCCATCACAAAACCTACCCTCAGAGCTAGCACAGTTTTCAGTAGAGGCATCTGCTTCTGTTCTTGAGTAGGGAAAATGAATTGTCATTTCAACTCAAAAGGAGTTACCTCAAGGATTGCTATTTTATTCCCTTTTAGCCAGATGTGAAGCATTAGGTGGTCTGTCAGAGCTGGAATTGCTGGCCAGCGGGGTCTGGCTGAGTGCACTGAGCTCTATTTGCAACAAAACATTCATTACCATATAATTGAAAGGTTGTTACAAGCATAAACGGGAATATAACTTACATTTTGATTCATGATTTATGTTGAGACCCCTTTAAACCTTCCTGGGAGGGAGGAGGAAAATATAAGTGAAGATAAATTGGAATGAACTGAGTACACCTTACATTACTACTTTGTGCTCTTTGAGCAATGAAAAGTGTACTCGCTGCAAGTGGGAATCTGTTGTCTTTAATCACGGCTCATGAGTATGAATTTTCTGTAAAGCTCCTTGTAATTTCCTTTGTATAAATGCAAGAAATCTTTAAGGAATTTATCAAATTTGCCGGAGGCAGTTTATGGTCTGTGAAATGAAACAATCTGAAAATATTAGTTGATTTTACAGTTTAAGCAAAATTGACCCACGGAGAGTGCGTTATTACTTTCGTACAGTCAGGACCGTGTTGAACTGACTTGGGAACTATATTAAATTATCTGTTTGCCTTTTTTTAATTTTCACTACAGAAATGGAACTGACAACTTGATGTAAGATTTACCCATTTGCAGAAAGGACAAAGAAATGATCCATAAAGTTTTGGTTTACTTTTGGTTTGGTTTGTTTAACAGTTTTTTATATTAAAAAAAAATTAGTTTCAAAATGAAAATGTTTCTGACCAAAATGCCAAAAATGCTTTCCTGTTTGAAATGTTTTGTCAGGCTAAACAGAAATTTGTGAAAGCCTTGGTTTTCCCAGAAACTGGATTCTTTCCTAAAACTTCTGCAACTTGTCAAAAAAATTAATCCAGCATTAGTCTTAATTTGCACTGATACGAGTGTGAGAGGAGAGTTGGGCCACATGTTCCCTTTTGCTCATTCTAAACCCTTTTATGGAGTGTCCGATTTCAGCACAATCATATCAGATTTGAGTTATCCACAGAACTGCTCGGGGATCAGACAGCTTAGAAACATTTCGGAAGGTGGTGGTGCGTGTGAGTGTGTGTGTGCGCACACGCGCACTTTGGAGGTTTTCTTTGAGGCTACGGGTTGCGATTTCATCCAATTTTACATCAGTCATTTAGTTTTAATGGCCGCTTTGATCACTGATAGGAGAAAACAGCTTTCATTAATCAAATTTAGACTCAGAGGATGACTTAACAGTGAAGTGTGTGCTTATGTTCATACATGTGCTTCAGTCCCAGTGTGCTAATTTTCCCTGTGTTTTCGCTCCCAAAACAAGGACACCATGTTCTGTTCAAAAAATTGATAAGGCATGAAGATTTCTCTTTTGATAGATATGGAACCCATTGATTCACGGTTGTTTTTACTTAATCCTATTTTGGAAAATTTCAGAAGTCATCTGTTATGGAAATGATCAAAAAGAAGAGATGAAGCATGACAGAATAAGATTTCCTGTTTATGGGCAATTGGAATGATCATTCAAGGATTGTCTTAGTAACATTCACCTCCGAAGGGCCAGGGAACCATGATGCAATTTCATAGACACTGCAAAGTGAATTTTTACTAAAATAATAACAATAATAAAATAAGAATTTTGACGATAATGAAACTTATGCTAGCTGAAATGTGTTAGACACTGGCAATAGAGTCAATTAACAAGATATTGGCACAGCAAGATAGAAAGAAAAGACTAAAAGAAGTATCTGGTCTCATTCCTTGTTTTGGTGTTGGATCACAGGAAAATCTCAGCCCCAGTGAAATCAATGGGGTTTTGTACTGAATTCAGTTGATCCTGGTTTGTTTTTTGTGTTTGTTTTTTTCTCAATGTATGATACATTAAGAACTTAAATCTTTGTTTTTACATTCATTCAGTGAAGAAAAAATGGCAATAGTTAACCCCCTGATGTTGATTAGTCAGCTGATTGTCTGTGTGGAAAAAAATTTACACAAAAATGAAATTAAAAACACCCAATGACTTTAGGAGCTTGGTAAATCAGGAGATGCCAATTTAGATGTGTTTCTTATAATTAAGTAGGCCCACATATTCCTAAATATATAAGCATCCCAAGTATTCTAAAAGTCGTCTTTGAATATTGTTTGGGGCTGGAGTTTCAGCCGTAATTCTAGACTTCCTCTGCCTGTGTGTATACAAGCAAGAACACTAATATCGTTTTGATAACATTTCTGGGTGTTTGACTATATTTTGCATGGCATATAGTCACACATAGGCAGGCTGGAGTGTAAGAAAATCAGCCTCTCTTTATTTCTTGTATGGCATGTGTCAGCAGGATGGGCATAGTATGAGTTTTGCCAGGTTTCTTTTTCATGTTTCCTCCAGAAAGCACTGCTTCTCCTGTAGTCTTCTGAAGACAAATGACTTGCATTTCCAAAGGTTTGGGCTTATTACTGTTTGACAGTGGGTAGAAGACACTATTGCATGTGATCTTTTTCCTCACAGTAGTCTTTCTGAACTCTTCCAAGAGTGAACTCTTCTTTTCTTTGGAGCCTGCTGCTAACTCAGAGGAAACCAAGCAGCCAACCAAGAGCTGATTCAGTATCCTTTGGCTTCCTTGTGCAACCAAGTGTTGTTGGTTGTGCTTGCACTATTACAAAGCACCACAATCAGTTCTGGATAAGAAAAGCAACAGCAAGAGAATATTTATTTTCACCAGCTCTGAACATGATATTCTTGTTTGGTGAAATTTTTTTTGTTACCCTTCATTCTGAAGAAACTTCAAAAAGCTTGTAAAGGTGATGGATAGGAGAGACTTTCATTGAAGACGTATTATGTGGTTAAACAATACACCCTCTCACACAGGTGTTTTTGGTTGGAATGGAGAGCTTGTGTCATGCCATAGCTGCTTGGGTATTCTCAGCAGTAGATTTGCTGCGATCTCACAACTCCTGACCAGAAGTCACCCCTCTGGGGTCACATCAGAGTGAAAGGATCCGTCCTTCCAAGGATCAGCGCTCTAATTCCTTGGCAAGGTCAGCCCAGTTTTTGCACTTTGTTTGCTCAAAGACCACATTACAATGTGGACCAGACTGGAGAGCTTTCGAATCAGAAGATGAGATCCACTCAGGCTCCTCGTGCTCTCACGCCGCCTCAGACCTGTTGAGTCAGTCTAGAACTAGTCTGCAGTAAAATTCTCTGCAATGAGCAAAGTGGAGAAGCTGGGTCCTCAGGAACAACTTTTTTTCTCTAAAAATATGCTCCTATTATAATCCACCGCTTGCTAATGCAGATACAGAGAGTATCTCAGTTTTTTGTTGTGAACAGAGATATACATTGGTGTTTGCTGGAAGCTGGTGATTGAGCATCTTTGTATGATGGTATCTTCTGTGCACAACTTTCCTCCAGAGCTTGACCCTACTGTATCCACCATCTAAGCAGGGATGTTTCCCTCCTTGGCCACTTCTCGTGACTCAAAGCGAAGTCTCCAGCTTCCTTCCTGCATGACAGCAGACTGACCAGCTGCCACACCTCTCTGCTGATGGATTGAAGTGTTTTCAGGTCTGAAGTCGCATTCCCTCCAGCTGCCACTGATGTATACAATTTTTACTAGGCAAGAATAAAGGGATTCAAGGGAAGAAAGAATAAAAGTGAATTGTCGAAGGAAATCCTGCTATTGGTTTCCACTATTTCCTTCTATTGTTGAATGTCGCAGATGCTGAAGTAAATTTCTACGGAGATGGGAATCCCACATTAGTTATTGTCATTCACGTTTGGTCATGGCCAGCAGTTAAATCATTCTTCCTTCTCATTTGAACAGCAGGAGCGTACAGTTGTATTTCAGACATTTTTCTGAGTAAGCATGTATAGTACTTCCTACAGGTCACTGTCCTCTGAAATGGGCCAAAAGGATTTAAATAAAAATGTTGACCCTTCCATAAACTTTCTTGTAGCTCCTCTGGAATTGCATAGAGCAGGATGCTTGCCAAAACAAATAACTTGTATAAGTGCCATCTTTTGGGGTTTTGGTTCCTTTTTTTTTTAACTTACCTTTTTTTTTTAGATTAATTTGTATGGAACATAATTGAATTCCTCCATGATGCTGTTGATTTTGTCCCTGATGAGCTGTCTAGGAAATTTCTGAAAATCCCTTCCAATCATGAAATGCTTCTCAAATCATTATTCCCTGAAGGCATACATTCAGAGTATGGGGCAATCCCTGTTTTCAAATGTAGTGCTTAAAAGAGGGTTTAAAATCCTCATTGTGAATCAGTTCTAACAGTCCTATGTCTGTGAAGGGAATCTGTGGCCCTCCTCCACTGATCAGACATGACTTTAACCTTGCTGAATTGATTGTATTTTCTCTGCCTCAAGATGAATACTCTTTAATGGGTGAACAGAGGCTCCAAATGTTCGCTCTGATCTGCAGTTCTGCTCACAAGAGACACAAAAACTATCCCAGTAAGAAATCACCCTAAGAAAGAATGCAAGTAATAGGGTTAGCGGTTAATACTTGTTGATACACTGCAGATGCAATGAGTGGAAGAGTAGAAAGACAAGCAACAATCCAACTTGTAAAGTGATATAACAGACAGGGTCTTTAATATTAAAGTGTGCTACTTAAGAGAGGGAAAGAATCTAAAAACTGTCTGAACATGGCCTGTAGAGATTTCCTTCAGAAGACAGTCTCCTAGCTGTGGCAAATCTGTGGGTCTTCTGCCTCCCACCACTCCCTCCCCTACTGCAATAGGCGGCGTGGGGACCCGCGGGGGGCCCAGCTGTGGTAGGACACGCTGTGAGCAGTTACAGGCTCCACCTATGCCAATCTTAGCCCCGTGGCTGAAATTACTCAAGACGTTGGCATTGCCGGAAAAGCTGGCTTCAAAATTTTCCAGTCTGCCCCCCTCCCCCCCCGACCCTGGCGCCTTGTATCCCCCATGCTAGTGTTTACCATGCCCTCAGGTTGCACTTCTGTGACAAATTAAACCAATCTGAGTCAGCACAGCCATGGTCTCATCTTAATACTTTGCTCTGGCTCCCCCACCGCCTCTCTCGTACTACCCCTGGCACTGAGAGAAAAGCCCTAATAGGTTTCTGTCAAGCCCTTTGAACCAGCTCCGAGTCACTGGGAACCATCAGCGCCAGCGCAAGAGGGGTGGAGATGGCAAGAGAAAGGGAGGGAGGATGACGGCAAAGCCGGCTTAGATTGGTTTAAGCTGTTGGGAAACCTCATCCTCATTGCACAAGAACAGCAGCATGTGGGGCTACTCAGTGAGCTGAATTACTGAAATGATCTACATTTAAAAAAAAAAAACCTAAAGCAAAAAGAAAAAAAACCAAACCCTTCTCATAAAGAGTTGCATTGGTGTGGCTGAAGGGGCAGCAAACTACCACAGAGTATTTATTCCCATGGGGTCACTATGGCTCTCAGTCCATCCCATAAATTCCATCCCATAAATTTCCTCCAGAACTAAACAGTGAATGGAACATGTAAGATGAGAGAAAAAAAAAAAAGGTTAAAAGGCCTTTTTTAAACTGCAAGTGACAGATTCTGATCTGGTTTGGAGGTGCTTAGTTAAAATATCCAATTTAAATAGCTTGTTGAAAGTTATTGAACATATATGTAGATAATCTGCACCTCAGTTCAGTCAACGAAAACCTGTTGTGTCTTTCAGGAAAGATAATTAACTCTTCTAAATGTGTTTGCCAGAAATATTGGAATATAAATCATCTTAACAGAGTGGTTTGAACAAATTAAAACCAGTCTGTTAGAGTGACAGCACGCTTACTTAACTTGAGATACAGTAATGGGCTCTTTGATGTCATTCTAATTGAACCAGCTTACCCAAATGATTTTCTACATTTCATCTTAATGTCTTCAATCATGTTTTTGTGTCTCATTGAAATGAAATCACATTTATTTTATATTTTTAGATGAAGCACCACCTACCTTGAAACATTTTTGTAGAAAATATTTATAATTTTGACAGAATTTTAGGCATCAGATCACGATGGTTATTATTTACGTGAAGGACGGCAGAGCTTTCTTCCTTATCAAGCATAATCTGAGTGGCTGAACAAACGTTTCCTTCATCACTCTTTCTGGATGTGTCTATGTGAGGTAATGTCTTGTGTTAAAAAGCTCTGTTCATAGTTAAGTGTATCTTTTAATACTGTGTACTTCCCAGGACAGAGAACATAACAGGGATTTCCTTAATAATGTGCTGCATCTTGTCTTCTTGTTGTTTATTAAAGAAGGATATTAGGAGGTAGCAACTGGCTTGCTGGGTGCCTATTTATGGATTTTACCCCTGGTTCTTCAGGGTCTGGGCATCTCTCCCAGTCTCATTTGTTCTGTTCCATTAATACCCACATCTCATATCTTAGTTTCCGCAGCACTCAAGTGAATCTTCAGGAGGTAAAACCACTGCATAGTACCTGTCTTTTAACTACATTGTTTTGGTTAGTTCGTATGTCATCATTTCTTTAGTACAGACATGCCTTCATGTTCCTGCACAGAGACCTTAAAGCAGAGTTGCCTTTCTTTCATAGAACAGCTCTACTCCCGTTGGAGCTGACAGCAGCGCTGTATAATAGGTGTGGGCATCAAAATTCAAATCGTTTCATGCCTTCCACGTTTTTCTTTAGGAAAAACAATGGATGGTCAGAATAGATCACTCAAGACATTAGTAGCATCTTTAAAAGAAGCAGCACCATCTAAAATGAACAGAAGAGTGGTGTGACTGGTTCACACGCTCTGTGAGGATGCCTTCAGAGCTCTAAAAAAAAAAGGTTTCATCACAGGGCACAGCCATGTCCCAAATCACTTCCCTCATCTGCTCAGATGACTTCAAAGAAACCAGTGAAGTGCAGAAGTCAGCGCAGTGTGGCACAGTGAGCTGGAACTGATGCCTTCTACTGAGATTTATGGTTATATCTGGGAAAAAAAGAAGTCTTTCTGTTCTCTATCCTAAATGAAGGAACTGCTACCCTTATAGACAGGCTTATAAAGGGCTGTGGGTGCTGGCTCCAGAATTTTACTTTCTTGAGTGAGGGGGGAAAAAGAAAGAAGAAACCCTTAGTGGAGGTGAGGGAGAATGTGAGTGTTTTGGTGTTTTCTATTACATACTTCTGTTTCTTGTCAAACCCTCCTCATTCCTGTTCTATTCATAGACTACTTTACAGGAACAAACTGTAATAGTTAGCATCTGAGGAATCCATAGGCCAAATAGACTTTAAAGGCTCTCTTGGGCCAAACACCAAAACGTACAATTTATTATGCTAATTTGAATTAATTCACTTTGACAACGAGATTCAGAGTTGCAACAGCTTAAGCGGCTTAAATAACAGAGGCTTGTTTTCAGAGTTTCTGAACTTCTTCTGTTCCCAGTGAATTCAGCAAGAAAACAGAGCACAAGAGAAGGAAAGAGTTTCCCCACACCCATCCCCAGTTCATACTTAGGAGCCAAAAAAAACCACCCCATAGATAGCTCATGGTCTGTGTTGTAAACTTTTAAATTATTGGATAGAAATCACACTGGATAAGCTAAATTACCCAAGCTTCAGGATGAGAGCTTAACAGGCCATTGGGTAGATCCTAAGCCAAGGAGAGTCATTGGTTTACTTTATCTTCCTTTATTATTGCAATACTAAAGGGAGTCTTCGTTATCTCTTTAATGTGTGTTTTCTGTGGCTGAGTATGGCATGTCTACAGCCAACGCAGAGGTGCCACTTACTGCAGTAGTCCTCAAACACATATACTTCCTGGGAATTATCCTTACCCTGCTTGATATAAAATTTTAATTCCTAATATTTTTATTATTAGAATTATGAATTATTAAGAGTATAAACAATATATTTTTCAAAGTTACTGCTGCCCTGAAACATAAAGGAGTATTAAAAAAATGTACTCTTATGGAAAGTTATCTTAAGGCACAATAGAACATACTTCATTTCCTTTTATTATATGTTGTATTTTGCTTTTAAATCATACTTGCTGGCAGTCCCTGAGATTTATTTGGGAAATTTTTTGATTAGAAGCAACCAAGACAAGATGGTAGCACTCAGTCTCACAATGCAGAGCCAAAACTGTGCCAGCCACAGCCTCATGAGCTTTTCCAAATTTAATTTTTAAAGTGCTTGAGAATAGGCAGAGGAAAATGTAGTCTCTGAAGTTCAACAAGACAGGCAGTTGCCTGAACCAAAGCTCCTTACGCTGACTGTGAAATCAGAGGTCAAGGTGCTGTTCTCTAATTTGCCACAAGTGGCAGTAAGGATCTTTGTTTCTTAAGGAAGCTGTCCTTGGTTTGACTGATCTGAAATCTGAAAAAATAATAATAAAGGTGTTCCCAATAAAAGGAAATTTGCAGCAGAACCCTTTGAGACTCTTCTGTGTGTCAGCGTATGTAGGTATGTAGCTGTCTACACGCCTGCATGAACTATGAAATGGGGAAGTGTTTGGAAATAGTCTTCAAATGCAGCACTTTTTATGATGCTTAAATATTTATGTAAAGTGAGACTGACTGTTTTTTCCACCTGCAGTAGAAAGCTCAGCCAGGTTACAAGGGTAACAAAACACACAAGCAATACTTTTTCCATGGTGCTTTGACCCAGGTCTGCTGCCTGCTCCAGCTTTCGCTGATGCTGATTAAACCTCACTGCTAATTCTGATGGATTCACTTGAATAAAGGGTCAAGACCTCACCCCTAACTGCTAGCAGATAAAACTCCTACTCTGAACTGTTCATTTTTTTGTTGAACTTGAGCCGCAGTGATATTTTTCTAAAAAACTCTTGCCAGAGCATGCAAATATCAACATGTATGCATACATATTTCACACCCTGTGTTTTGCTCTCTGAAGTATGGCACACGTTTTGCTCCAAAGGAGGAGCAAAGTAGTTGGTGATGTTTAGGTGTTTAGCAGATTAGCTGCCAAACTCTGTTTTCAGTTAAACCACTAATAAAGGAATTCTTTCTAGATTTTCCACCAAAGTGTTTTGGAGTGAGTACCCAGAAGGTACGTAATGTCTTTTTTTCTTTTTTTTTTCTTTTCTTCTTTTTTTTCAAAATAAATAATCTTCCCTTGAAATTGCACAGCCTGACAAGTCTGTAAGATATTCAGTTTCTGTAACACCACTGTGTCCCAAAGCTCTGTGTGTCCTATGGCTCCTGTGGTTGATATTGGTAGCAAAAGTAACATGAATAGTTCTTGATGAGCGATTTTTGCCAGAAAAGTAAAGCGGAGTTGGTTAGTATTACTAAACAGCTGCTACTCGAAGATATAAAACAACACTTAACATTCATTGAAATATACTTAGTACCCAAAAAAACTCTTGTTAACATTAGTAGCTGACTATGTGAAAGACCCAGACAGCAGTGATAATCCAACTATTAAAAAAATCACTATTACTCAAAAACCAGGTATGTGAATTTTATGAATGTCGCTCTCAAATTTAGGAAAAAAAAATGCATTAAGATATGATGTTGAGAAGTTTTATTTTTAACTGAAAATTGTAATTAGTGTGGTGTCTGAGTCCTGAATATAATGTCTATCTTTTCAATGTAGGATTTTTTGCATTTTATTGGGTAATTTTCTACTTTTTTACACATGGCCTAATACTGTATCCCTTGTTTCAGGGAGTGGTATCTAGCAGTATAAATAGCTAGGATTAACTGCATGCCTAAATACTGAAGTGGAACTACTTGCACAAGGAGCTACTACTCAGTGGGAATAAAACAGAATTGGGTGTAGAATTATTTGTTTATTACTCATCAGGCAGAATTACTTGACCACCCAAATGAAGTCCCTGAGGCATTATCTGAAAGCCAGCAGTAAAAAAACAGATTACACTCTTTACAGTGGATTTTTTCTTTGGTTTTGTTCTGGGCAATTTTTTTACAGTTTATTAATGACAGGGTTAAGAAGAGAGCATTTGGACTTAATTAGTGATGTAAGATAATATGTATAATTACAGTATGAAGAGAAGCTAAAATATCTTGGTACATAGAAGTGGCTGTATTTATTACCACAGTAATTAACCCACATATAAAAAGACTTTTCAAACCAAATTCTTGAAGCTAGTGACAAATTTGGAAAGCTTTCTTCAACTATAAGAACCTCACTGGCGCCATCCGTCTTCCTCTGAAGTCAATGGAAATTTTGCCTGCAACTTCAGCGGAAGTAAACAATGAGATAGTCTGGAAAACAAAACGAAAAAGTCGCCATTAGTGAGTCAGATGAAATCTGGAATCAAACTCCAAGGGACTCTCCATGTCCTTCAGTCTCCATGTAAGTGTATAAAGCAGAAATTTTTTACTTCTTTCTTTTCTAGGAGAATGCTGAGGTAGAGAATGGTGTCTTCTGACATAGGCCGTCTCCATATGCAAACCATTAAGCAAATGTCCATGATGTTGTACCCAGAGCTCTGATTCTGCATTCCAGCCTTTTTGAGCCTGATGTATCTCACGTATGGCCAGAGATGTGGGTATTCAAAGCCTAGAATGGTGCAAAGGTCTGGTAAAACTAATTTATGGTTGTCTAAATTGTACCTCACTTTATCAGAAGAGTTAGGAACAAAATTTACAGGTTTTATACTGTTAATGTTTTCCTAAGGAGTTCTTCAGTAACCTGAACAAATTAAAACTATGGTTCATAAAATTTTGACAGTATTCCTTGGAGTAAGCATATAGATAGAAACTAGGAATAGAGCAGTTAATGACAATACATATTCTTTCAGAGTGGGGTCCTTTCTTTGCAAGGTATAATGAGAAATATTTTCCCACGCAAGATCCGTTGTCACTTAAAGTTTGAAAAAGTGCTCACATCAGGATGGAAGGCAGGAAAAAACACGACTGCCATGGAGTTAAACCCCTGTGAAAGTACTATGGGAAAGGCCACTTCAATAAGTGCGTAATTGTGCAAATAAGGATTTCATCCACTAGTCTTCCATGGTTTCTCGGAATACAACAGCGGTTCAGTTTGAACGTATTGTGCATATATCTGAGTTCTGCATACTGGCTGTCAAGGCTCTCTCTTCAGACAAAGCCTTATTGTTTATTAAAATGTTTCATAAGTCCTTGTTGTGGGAGCCACAAACCTCTTCTCCCCACCAAAGCCAGACCCTGTTCAGAGCACAATTTGGAATGCATGTCCTTGTTAATTTAAAGTACAGAATAGCCTCTCTGTGGTCTGTGCTAAAAATCCATCTGAATGCAATGCCTTTCCCCTAAGCTTAAATGGGCCATGGTGTTTTGTGTCAAAATAAAAGCATACACTGACCCTGACCCTCTGCTCTGACCAAGCCATTTTCTGTTGGCAAGTGGAAGAAAATGTAGAAAGAAAGAATATTTTAGTCTACTACTTAGTCTCCCCCTTTTTTGCCCACAGTACAGGTAAGAATAATCTTATTCAGGGCTTTGCTGATTTTTACTTAGCTGTCACTTCTCCAGAAGGCTTGGAAGCAGAGAAATATCCCCTACACTTTATCTCTACCATAAGCGTGATCATTGCATGCCTTCCGTGCTTTGGGGTCTAAAGTGGACGACACAGAGATATTGTGTTCCTTTGTCTTGGGTTTTGTTCCTTTGCAGCACCAGAACTGCTAGAGAAGCTATAGTACAGCAGATTTAACCCTCATGTTTTCTAAGTTCTCTTTTAAACACAAATTTGAAACATTCGGTTTCAAGTAAGGATGTTATTTAGTCATAAGTTTTCTACAGTTACTGAGCAATGACTCTTAAGACTATTTCTATCATTCGGACTGCCTGAAATCTGTATTTGAGTTTTGACTTATAGTAGTTAAATATATTTACTCATTACTATTAGACTTAAAAGTTTGTATCCATTGGTAAATGAAAGTTATTAATGCATAAAATAGTTTCACAGGGAATCAGGACCTGTAGAGTGGCTAAGATGTCTTGTATCTGTTGTTGCTAAACAAGATCATAGTCTGTATCGAATCACAGCCCACTGACTCCCTTGCTATTTACCAAGAGAGCTGTAATTACCACTCCAGCCCATGGGTTAAACAGATCCTTTACTGGTGAAGAAGTGGGATGTATAATCTCTTGGGTAAAAGGCATTATAATTTTCAATGTTACAAACATTTTCATGGTTCTTAAAATAACTTATTTTTCCTTTGAAAACTATTTTCATTCTTGATTTTACTGTTTTCTAAAGTATTCTGATCCAAAATAATTCTGTAGGTGGCTGGGGCTATATCATACTATCCTCTCTTTCCCTTGAGATTAACACCTTTACTCAAGACAATGCAACTTCCATTTTTTGGTGGATGGGAGTGAGATGGGAAAGGACAAATAAAATCCCTCAGTGGCCCATACCATATGTTTTAGACCAAAGACTTAAACAAAAAGATATAGCACAGCAGGATAAAGAACTGAAAATATAACAATAAAGAGCATCTTGGATAAATATACAGAACAAATGATTCTGCCCTTTCTTCTAAAAAAGAGTATTTTAAACGTAAATATAAACCAGGGTTTTTCTTCTGAAAAACCTCAAACCCCAATGCAAGCACATTCCAAAATAACCCCTGGAGTGAACAGTCCAACATAAACAACGATGGCCCACAAAAAGCATTTTTGGACCATTGGTGAACTTTCCATTTTTCTTCAAACTGACAGCTCAGGAGAGCTTCCAAGTGCGTGGGTACGTGCAAGACATCAGTTAGAGCAGGAATGGTGTCATGTGTCCTATCAAAATGAGAACGTAGTAACCTAAGCTCCCCATAGTCACTTGCAGGGCTGTATGGAAAATGTCCATCACTGAAAGCTTGCCACATCTCAGCACAGCGTTCTCCTTCTCCGGCAGCGCTGTGTGACCTTCCAGTCCAGCAAATGTGCGAGGGACCACTCGCTAGTGTGGGAAAGCAGCGCACTGCGCTCCCTGGTGAGCTGCCACCAGGCAAAAGGGAAGATCACCTGTAGGTCGGCTTTGGTGGTTTGTTTTTTTAATTTCTCCTATCTCAAATGTAGGCTCATGGTCTGCCGTTTGTTTTTATGCCAAGAATTATATAGTTTTTGATTGAAACTAATAGTTTTCACCAAAAGCTTTTGCCTGTGCCTTGCCGGAGGCTGGTCATCTCACCCATTTTGCTTTTGAAGGCTTAATCATCTGAGGTTTAAACACTTGCTGCTTTGCTGAACGGGGATTTTTTTGGCTGGCTGAGTTTTTCCTCCTTCTTTTAGTAATATTCCAGGACAGATGTGAGTGTACACATGTATGAGTAAGTACCTGGGCAAACCGGGTGTGGGAAGGACGCAGTCAGCCTGTCTCCGTGGCAAAATGCTGCTTTTGTTTTCAGTAGCTTTCCTCTTAGAGGCAAATAAGCTTCTTGTTCATTGAATACCCTTCCTGCCCAGTGAACAACGGCTGGACAACACTCCTCACCCCCGTAGTGTGGAGGGTGCTGAGGAGGCATATCTGAGGTGGGGGTTGACTTCACTTTGGTCTTTTGAGGCAAACTGTAGTGTTTCTGCCTTTGTTTGGGGATCTAGCCATTATTGCCACAGTTCCTTCTTCCACTCCATGCCTATTTTCCTCCTGACCTTTGCCTGGCCAGAGGAAGGAGAGGAAGGGAGGGAAGAGAGGCCTGCATACCCAGAAAACATTTAATAAATCACCACAGCTTTGTTTTCTGCATTGTGTCCACACAAACACCCACGAAATGAGAATCTGCTCAAAACACACCACCACAGGAATCTCCGGCTCCTGTACAATGTATACAAATCAACACAGGGCCCCTTTAAATTGGGTTTCTTTACTTAAAGTAAAATGAAGCCTCCATAAATGGACTATTTCACAATTATTTAACAAAAAATCTTCCACAACATGCCTTTTTCTTTTTTGTTAGGCATACTTGATGAACAAAGGAAGCTTTTGTACAAATGTGATTTAACATTTTTTTTTTGTGAGCATTTTCAAGTAAATTCCTTCTATTTGGGAAGGCTTGTATAAATACAGTAAGAAATGAATATTTACTGATGAGTTTATTAAATGAACTGCTTTTAGTGAAGTTTCAGCCTAAAAGGAATTTGCAGTCATAAAGGTGACATTGCAATCTGAGCATACCTTTAACTGATGTATTGAAAGAGTCATATATGTGTCCAAAATACACAGCATAAAAAGCCATCATGCTGCCTCTTCTCTTTTCCATTTACTGATTCATTCTTGACGACTGGCACAGTTACAACATCCTTGCTTTGCCCTGCCAGGTACCAGTCATTCCCCCTCCACACTGGTGACCGTGCCCGTTCAAACAGAGCTCTGTGTGCTCCATTGTAATTAATGATGACAGTTTTTCAAAGAGAAGGAGGGCCTGGAGGGTGGGCTGGTCTATAGCCTTTGACTGTTAAGCCTTTTGGCTTATTTATTCAGGACGTTTTTTTCCACCTACATATCAATCAGAAGGGTGAGTCATGCTCACATGCATGTCCATAGCACTGCTTAGGTAAGCTGTCTTATTAAACTCAGTATGGCAAAGCACATATAGAAGTTTCCAGACTGAGGATGCAGAATTGCAAGCCTTGATTATTATGTGACTACCCTTTTCAACATCTATGTGTAGCTTGTACTAGAATAAGGCTCCTGTGTTATCTGTGGCTTCCAGGTGTTACTGCAAATACCGCCAGACAGTAAAGAGCATGGATATCTCCTCATCTGTCAAAATAAAAAAGAAGGAGAACAACTCACTGCTTTACCAGGTCAGAACCAATCTCGTATTTCTGGGAAGTGAAAATGGCTAAATTTGCACCCATCAAGGCCATATGTTCCTAACACATGTGTTACTTCTCTGTGTGGCTGCCAAAAAACATGTCCGTGTTTGACTCTAAGAAGTGCTGAGTAGTTTCTTCAAGGTCTGAAGCGTCTCCACGAAATGCTGAGGATAATAGTATTGCCAGGTCTCAAGATAATACAGAATCAAGTCGTGACAGCCCGAGTCTTCTTCCTTCAAAGTTACTGGGAAAGCGTATTGTGATTCAGGCAGCAGAGGAATGAGCTGTAAGTCTGTCATCTCTCTCTGAAACAGGGAATTTCACCCTGGTGATGCTATGTCAGGTACATGCAGCATTTGACTTCTCAGCAACAGGGTTTCTGCATCTTGGTTTGAAACTTGAGGTTGCCACAGTATTATCCGTTATACAGAACTGTGGGAAGGGAGTTGAATAACGTTGCAAATATTTACTATAGGCTTTACTGGCAATTAAACTTTATACTAGGCCCTCTTTTCTGAGTAGCATCAGATTATAAAGGGCCTAAAGTCCATTCTCCCACTGCAAGAGAAACCACTGATACAGACCATGGGTATTTCAGCCCCATCAGTTTTATGCATATACAGGATAGGACTTAGGTAGAAGTGGTGAAACCGGACAGAGGGAATCCTTTTTTTTCTCAGGAATGTCATCCTGCATTGCAATGCCTGCCTTGCAGCGAGCTTTTCTGTCTCAAGAGTTAAATTCCTACAACAGACACGAGAGCAGAAAGCAAACTCCCCTGCATGCAATGGCTTTCCTAAAAGTCTGACATCCCTAACTACAAACAGTGCAGCATTTCTTCAAGGACTGCAATCATGCCCACACACCAAAAGAAGAAAACATTGTGAAATTTTTTATTATGATTAATAATACCGTTAGATGAGACAAGCAGTAAGAGAATTCTGTTCAAGACTTGTTTTCTTTATATTTTTATATCTTACATTTAATAAATCAAGTTAATTTTAATCAGAAGTTACCCAGATTCTAGAGGTGTTATGGGAAAAGTGAATGCTTTCTTGAGTGAGAGCAAATTTTTGTTCATCATCTCTGGCAATACAACAGCAGATCTCCATTATGGTGGTTGAGTGGGATGAGCAAGGAAACAAAACCTGGAAGAAATAAAGAGAAGATTGAGAGGGGATCTGATCAACATCTATAAATACTTAAAAGGTGGGTGTCAAGAGGACAGGGCCAGTCCTTTTTCAGTGGTGCCCAGTGACAGGACAAGAGGTAACGGGCACAAACTTGAACATAGGAAGTTCCATCTAAACATAAGGAGGAACTTATTTACTTTGAGGGTGACAGAGCCCTGGAACAGGCTGCCCAGGGAGGTGGTGGAGTCTCCATCTCTGGAGACATTCAAAACCTGCCTGGACATGTTCCTGTGCAACTTGCTCTGGGTGGACCTGCTCTGGCAGGGGGTTGGACTAGATCATCTCCAGAAAACCCTTCCAAACGCATATCATTCTGTGATTCTGTGATTATTTCTAGGGTCTCTGTGCAAGATGGGAATGGAAATGGAAATGGAAAGGCAAAGGAATTCTTCTTCGCTGGCCCATCACTGCCCAAAGCCAGGTCCAGAGCAGTCCTGGTTCCCCTCCTCTGTTTTCAAGGGCACGGTGATTCAAACAAGCTGTGACAACACAGGTCAGTAGCACAGTGTAGCTGTAGAGGAAAACATAATGCCCTCCTTGACCTGAGCTACAGTGAGCAAGAGACACTGCCGCCCTTCCCTCCTCACCGCTCTGCCACTATCAATGCCAATGCCTATGTGTCTGCACCATCCTACCTATTCACTTGCCAACAAACCCACAAAGTTTTACTCCAAGGACTGTTGTTACAGAAGATGCAGCATCAATATTTACAACTTTCAGAACTTTAAAACTAAGAATAGGCAGGGTCGCAGAGGTTTTGCCCTAGCCAAAAAGAATCAGTGTATTTTTCATGTCATCTGTCAGCTTAATTCTACCCTCTTCACCACCCAAATACAGCTTGTCCTTTTACTTTCTTTAGAATTATTCTCAGTTATCAGTGACAGCAAACCCAAATTATTTTTTGGCTAATGAAATTACAGCTGCTGCCTGGGGCATTAATATATAGATGGCTTGACTGTTCAGAAGTGAAATGCCACATCAGCTGCTGAGAGATCTTATTATATATATTTAGAGCAAATTCTCTTTAAAAAGAAACCATGCAGTAACAGAGGAATATTATTTATAATTTCTACTATGGTTTCTTGTCTTGGAGTCAGACTTGGTAGACCCTTGATCTATGATACATTCCAGAAAAGCAGATTTGTGCTGCTTGGCTTATTTGTAATGAGAAATACATAGATGGGGGGTTATATTTTTGTAATGATCATTTTGGACTAAAGTGCTACGTAATTTCACTGGTCTCAGCCTTCAGATATGGAAACAGCAGTACAGAATCACAGAATCGCCTAGGTTGGAAGGGACCTTTAAGATCATCTAGTCCAGCCAATACATTCTTGATTCATTTCCTTCTCTGTGATTAATGCAAAGAAGACATTCGCTTACTGGATTATATCTGTGTGAGATAGTTGAAAAAGAAAGTGTTGCATTTCACCATACTATGTATTGAATCAGAAGGACTGAAACTTTATAAATACATAAAGCACTTAAAATTTCCAGTGATACTTGCAACAGAATGAAAAAAAAATAATCTCCTCTCAGAACTCTTTCAGCACTGGTACCTTCTGTTTCCAGGTCCACCAAATACCTTAATTTTATTCTACTTTGCATGCTTGTGTAGGGACCACAAAGAAGGAACTTTGCCTTGGGAATTAGGACATGCTTTGTCCAGCAAGTAGATGAAGAGAAGATGGTCCAGTAGCATTAGCACAACCTAGTCATAGTGGTTTCACACACTTCTTCCCCCATTACAGCTTCAGGGCTGATGTTTTCCCTGCTATGCCCTACACGGCTCTTTCTCTTCTGCTTTTCAAGAGACACATATGTGCTTGAACTTGTTACTGGCATACAGAAATATAAAATTGCTTTCTGTGGGGCTACATTCTAACCATAGAAGCTACCTTCAAAATTTGCAATGGTATGTCATATATTTACATTTTGCATGATTTTAAAATCAATGCCTTCGCAACATGAATGTTCCTGACAGAACAGTCCACTTCCAAAGAGCACTCTCTCTGTAAATAGCATAGAGGTTCTCTCCACCTACCTGGTGCCATCCTCTCCCTATCACTCCAACATCTGCTTCTCCTCACAAAATCTGTCCTTATTTATGCATACATTCTCTAATATATAATAATATAACCATATAACATAATAATATCCAGGTATAGTGCTACATCAACTGGAAAGTTTTTTTGTGAGAAAATACAAATTTTCAGTGAAGCAGAGAAATGAGAACCACAAGCTGACATCAAAGAAAGCAGTTCTTTTGCTTTGTTAGCTATGCACATTTAGTACAGTTAATGACTTATTTCTTAATTTTTGTAGTCTGGCATTAGAATGACCTGTTAAGTGAGCAAGCATTTAAATGTTCCCAAAGTTAGACCAAAATTAGTTCAAAGAACACTGAACACCCTAGTATTCAATGGAAAAGTTGAAAGTACTTAACAGAAGACACATTTTGGCTGAAAAAAAGGTAATTTGAATAAACATCTATTTGCTGCTTAGCTCCTCTTTGGTTCTGGAAGAAAAATTTGTGCTATTATGCTCAACGAGAAAATCATATAGGTTTGGTAAGCTCAAAAGGAAAGATTTAAAAATGGTTGGGGAAAAAAAGTTTAATTTGAACAGATTTTTTTTTTTGTGAATGAGAAGTTTCAGTCTAAATTTAGCATTTTATTCAGAAGCATCCTGTTCTTCTATAAACGACTGAGACTGTGTACACACAGGCTTTCCTGAATGTGATGTTTATTTGCAGATGCCAAGATGTCCTTCAGACAAATATCTAAACCAACATTATAGAAAGTGGATGCAAACTAACTCCTGCTGTCAAGGACAGCCAGCTGGCCCCCATGTGTTCAAGCCAGAGAGAGATTCAGGCTCGAGAGAAGCTGATGGGCGGTCCATCCTTCCCAAACTGCAAAGGCTGTGAACATCTTCAAAATTCCTCTGAGACTGGTTTTGTTTAGCAATTAAAGGGTTTAAGATTTGTGCTTTTGTTTGGGTTTTGGTATGTCCATGAGGTAACTGAGCCCAGAGTGTCAGCACAGAGTTGAGGCACTCTATGAAAGCCCAATTAAGTTTAAATGGTTTTAAGCACAAAAGCAAGAAGCCGTTTCTTGAGTGGTGACAACGCAAAGCAGCAAAGGAGATCAGGACACAGAGAGACGAGATAAGGTTTTGATTTGGAGGACTCTACTCCAGGGATAAAAATAGGTCTGGTTTTGGGAAAGGGTGAGCACCCAGAACTCCAGCTGCAGGAAACAGCCACCAGCACTTGCAGAGATCGAACCCATAAAGTACCGCAAGCTGTGCTGTTGTGTTTTGCACCAATAGTAGCAGGACCCTAAAAATACCTAAGCCTGTATTTTTCTTCTGGTTTTGCCATTGTGTTCCTGCAAACACAATTAATTAAATCTCCATGTCTCGCTTTCCAGTGTAAAAAAAAGGGAGCTAGATTTTTAAGGTGCAGAGATCCTGAGGTTGGTTGGAAGTAATAAAATATATGTCAGAGAGCATTTGGTGAGAGTCTACTGGCAGAAGCATCATCTGAGAAAGTTTAAGGATTGCAGAGATGATCAGACCTGGGAATTCATTTACTTCTACTTCGCAAAACCTCTATTCTTGCCAGGTTTAAAGCCTACATGTGAGGTGACGTTTAACAAGACACAAACTGCCTTTTCAAAAATCAGATACCTTCCTGCAATCCCTTCTCAGCATCACAGCATTTTGTAGTTATATTTAACCATACTATCAATCAAGGATGGACTTTCTGCAACAACCATGGTCTAAAACACAGCAACTTAAATGTAGCACTTGTTCTACGTTATTTATTTTATTTCCCTGGCCTGAATTTACTGAATTGAACCATTATTTCCCTATAGCAGGGTGCTCTGCTTAAGTGAGAACTCCACAATGACTTGGACTCGGCAATGGCATTGAATAGAAGCCACTGAAAACATGAAAAGGTTATGGATTTATTTAGCTGGATGGCATTACACAGCCTGGCTGCAAAAACTTCTGTCACTGGTGGCAGTGTGGGAGAAGGAATGTCTGTCACGTTAATATTTTTAATACAGCCACTTTTCAGCTGCAAAGAGAACCTTTCAGAGGAGCTCCCCATGTCTTGGATTTGGATGTCAGAAATAAGCTGACCAGAATCTCACCCACGGAATCTAAAAATTTCTTGCTGGTGTGCTCTTAAAAGAGCTTTTTACAGTAACTGAATCTGTTGCTATAAACTCCAAAAGATTCAACAGTTCTGTCTACAAATACATATTAAATCATAGAAGTGTAACATTTTCACCTTCCTGCAGTTATTTTATATTTTATAATTGCTCCTCTGAGGCTTCATAGATAATTCAAAGAAAAAAAAAAAGAAAACAAACAAACAAACAAAAAGAGGCAAGAATGGACCTGTGGAAAATAAAAGCATTTTACGTTGCTTCCGTGTCAAAGTAAGTATTTAAAATTTTTACTGAAAGTGTGTTTCCATTTTATGGTCCTAATGCTTATTTAACATTGCAGCTTATTTTCTTAATAATCATTATTATGTTA
>KZ506618.1:85611-99575 GCA_002844005.1 Limosa lapponica baueri
AAAAAAAAAAAGGTGGAAAATAAAAGCAAAATTGGGAAGGGAACTATCTTTTATTACATTGGCAATAACAAATGTTAATTTTCTATATATTATATTGTATTTGGGAGCTTGCAGACAGTAAGCTGAAGCAGACTTGTTCCTTTCTGTCACAATTAATCATTTTTGGACTTAAACCTTTCTCTGGCCTTTTTAAAAAACCCTCACTGCTCCACTTTCACACTTGCACCTTTTATACACCCACTGAGATATCTAGGAGGTGTTTGGGGTCTGTCTGATCTCCTGCTTACACATCCTTCAAAGCAAGGGGAACTTGTTTCTCCGTCATCTCCAGCCAGCTCTGTGACTTCTGGGATCAGTCCCTCTCCTAGCTGATGGTCTGATATTCTCTCCATATCTAACATTTGCCCTACTCCCATTCCTCCTCTGTGTAGTTTTCCTTGGGCTGCTTCATGCCATTCTAATTTTCTGCTACACTCCAGCCACTCACTTTCCCTCTGGCTGCAAAGCCAGGTTTAGTGAGCTTTGTGAGATCTATTTAATTACTAAAAAGCTATGCAGTCCAGCAGTAATTGTAATATGCATTCCAGAAGACCTACAAACAAGTTTTACTTGGCACTCACAGCAATGAGGTAAGAGAATAAAATGGGTTTGTGGTCACATAACCAGACCACCAGCAGAGAGTTATGAGAAAGCTAGACCCATTTTAATTAGGAAAAATGTAAAAAGCTTACATGAGAGCCATCATTCTGGTCTTCTGTGAACCACAAGCTGTAATTATGTAAACTATAACTACGAATTCTCTTAGCTTTATTCTTGGATTTTAATACCGCTCTGTGAAACAAAAAGTTGAATTTGCTTGAGATTGCTTGAAGTATGCATTTATTAAAAAAGCGTTCTTCCCAAAAAACCTGCAGGAGATTAGACTTGATAATCAGCATGGTCTCCTATAACTTAAAAATTGGTCAATGCCTTTCTGTAAATCTGTGCTTTATGTTTTTATGTTTTTACTTTCTTTATGTTTTCAAGGCTGATTTCCAAGTAAGGAGAACTGTATGGCTTAAAAAATGAACCCTCTGACTTCTGTAAGGGTGGAATTTAGATCTTCAGCATTTTTCTGAAACAGTTACATCCTGTGTGGAGTGATTTTCATATTTGATTTTTACAGTAATGTTTTGCTAGGGTGGACTGCTTCTTATGTTGATTGAAGGTGATTTCTTATGATGCAGGAGCCAAATGCAATTTTTCAGCCAGGTAGTGCAGTATTACCAGTGGTGGGATCAAACTTTTGCTTTGGGGACTTGCTCAAAAGATGATGAATTTGATAAAAAGAGTCTCAAATAAAACAGTCTCTGGTATTTGATTACATCAGCAAGGTTATGGCCAGATTGAAGTAACTCAATGCCATGTTGGAAAGCTGAAACTATCACCCAACAAGTTGGTATGTTTATGTGGCATAATACCGTTTCTTGCTCTATCAATAGTAACTAGCTTGGGGTTCAGTAGAAACGTAGCTGAAAAAATATGGTGTGATGCCTGAACTAATTAGCCTCAAGACTGTGTTTTCTGGCAGTGGTGGATTTGTCTTTGCCTTCTTTGACGGTGTAACTTTTTGGCCATCTGCGGTTTCTGCACAGACCTAAGTTTTCTAAGAGATACGCCGTCTCTTCTCTCTCTCCATCTACACTGTAGTCCATAGGAAAATATAAAAGAAAATCTGACCACTAGGGTAGATTTAGCACCTGAAGTAGTGGAACTGTGGGAACTGGAGTAAACTTGGAGTGGAAAACTGACTATTCTAGACAGGAGGAAACTCCCACGAAGATAGATGCTTAATACGGGGTGAGGGAAATGTCTTGCTTTGCTGGGGGATCACTATCGGACAATCTTTCATGTTTATCTGTTTCCTATGTAGTGGCCGTGGTGGTACTACACTGTCTGTCTTTAATGCAATAATTCAGTGATGTGAACACTCATGCAAATGTGAGATTTATCTCCTTCTACTGTTTGCTGAATTTCAAGCCTTTGCCATCTTCCAAGTAATGCAATAAGCTTGATGGAAATTCTATCAGTGCATACAATTGAAGAGGAAGGGACAGAAAACAACTGGAAGGAATCTCTCTCTCCTGTTGGGGCTGGTTTATTTTAATTAAATGTTTGGTGTCTCACAGAAGTGACTGGTATAATGATGCTCAATGTCACAAAACTCAAGGAAAGTGGAAATCTGGATTTCATTCTCTCTGTCAAAAATCATTTGGATAGTTCTACAAGACAGTGCAGGTTCAAGAACAGGGACTGAGAAAACTGTGTAAGGAAGACTTCTATTCAGGATGCTACAGTGCTTGCTCTGAAGGTATGCCTTTCTGGCAGAGCAAGGAGAGCAGCGGCATGGGTGAGTGATTTAGCCCTTTGGCTGTTGGACAAAAGGCTGTTATTATCAAATTCAGCTTTAGATACACTCTATTTGTGTGTCTGAATGCTGGGGAGCCCAGGACTTTACAAGCACTAGCAGTGGCACTATAGATTTCTACCAGAATGGTAGGGCTGAGTCCCATGCTTCAGGAGCGTGTTGGATGCTCTGCACCGGTGTTGTAGATCCATGGTGACATGCCAGCTATACTACACATGTGTAGGGTAAATCAGGATTTAGTTCAAATATATCTAATACTTCCTGGAAGGGTGCAGACCTCCTGTGCAAACCATGCTATCCTGACACACGGTGAGAGGATTTGCTAAAGCTGTCCCACCCCAGCACTGCCTCCTCCTCTGTTCAGAGCACGACTCTTGGATTAGACCCAATGGGCAGTGCAGGTGTCACACAGCCCTGGACAGGACCAGAAAAAGCACACATCACCAGGGAGCTGTACAAGCAGAAATACAGATACGTGTGGACTCTTAGTGTCTCCCAGGCATATCTGTACTGAGAGTGAGTTTTGAGGTTCTGGATTTTGGAAATAGGCATGCCCCAGGTCTAGCGGTAGGAAATGTTGTTGAAATACGGTAGCAAAAATTTAACAAAGCTCAGTGCAAGCCCTGATGGGAGGGGAAGATGATTTAGTTTAAAATTAAAACCAAAGTAGAAGCAATTTTAGCCATTATACTCACATCACTCCCACAGCAAGATGTGTGTATACAGGTAGTCTGCTCAGCGTGCAGGCACTGAGACACTTGTATCGAGGTGGTCAATTTAGGTCTCTTTGTGATAATATGGGATGAAGGATGTCAGCTGCTGAGTCCTCCTTACATATATCGGGATCCTTTTGGGTTTGCAGACATCTCTTGCTTTAGACTATGCTCTTTCTGAGCCTCCCATCCCATCCCATCCCACCCCATCCCATCCCACCTCTATCATCAGGACTTGCTCACTGTACTTGGTCTTCTGAAGTGGATGTCCTGAAAAGGTGTGAGTAGGTGGGTGTAAGGCTCCTGGTGACCTGTTTAGCCAGGTGCCATCAGCACATGCTATTCATAAAACATTTCTCCTGTGGCTTTGTTCCTGGCTTTTGCTTACATGGGTTGGATTTTTCAGAATAACTTGGTATGTTCATCAGTGTGACTGGGAACTTAACAAAGCCCCAGGATCATGAAAGGAAAAAACCCAGAATTTTTCCAAATGACATTTCAAAGTAAGATTTCTTGGATCTTGCTCATCTAAATTCATTGCAGTTCACCATCCTGATGAAATGCTGTAAGCTAAGGCACTTTTAAAACCTACTTTCCTTGAGGAAAACATAGAAAAATACATAGAAAAATACATTACCAATCAAAGGTCAAAAAAATGAAATCCTAAGGCATTGCTCCTTAAAAATTACATCTTTGCCATGACTAAAAATTTATTTCAATGACTTATCTGGCAGAAAAAAAAAACAGTAATCCTGAAAATTTGTGGTAATCCAATGACTGTATCTTTCTTTAATGTTTTTCTGTGCTTCAGGCCAAGGAACTAACATTTACTTTGAAAATAGACCTTGCTTCCTTGAGTTGTCCTTGGAAGACAGTCCCTGGAAGAATTAGTGTTTTGCATAGTTAAAGTGTTTCTTAAATCTTTAATTGTTTCCTTACACTTCTGTCCCCATATGTGGTCTTACCTCTCTTATTTACATTAGCCAGAAAACAGATTTTATTTTCTGAGTTCATTCATTTATGTAGCTTTGGGCAAATTTAACTGCGTGGTTCTGCAGACTGACCCTAGGAAACATCATGGAAATTATTAATCTAAAACATACTAGCCCTGATCTGCTCATTTAAAGATTAGTGAGTAATCCCATCAAAGTCCAAAAGCTAAATGCAGTTGTAAACATTACTTGCAGGAGTAAAATTTGCTGATTCCTTATCTTAATTTCTGAAGGTGGCATTTCCTCTCCTTTTTTTTTTTTTCTTCTTCTTCTTGATATTAGAGCTGTGTCCTCAGCTGGTGTAAACTGAAATCCTTCTCTAAAGTCAGGGTTAGACTGATTTAGCCCAGCTGATCCACTCCTCCTCCCTTTCTGTGCTTCCAGCTGTGCACTCCTTTGCCAATGGCCTCCAACAACTCACTAAAAGCTATTTAGATTTAACCTTTGTTGCTTTGCTCATATAAAAATCTTTGTGGAGGAATGTCATTAACATAATTTAGAACAATCTGAGACCTCCTGTCTAGAAGAAACACCTTTGTGTCAGGTTTCAAGCAGAGCAGTGTATATCAAACTTTGTTTTCATCTTATAAACATGGGGTCTAGCAATGATCTTGGTTTCGTGTTTCTGTGGTCAGTAACATTAACTTTTACTTTTCTGGATTGCTTAGTAGTACAAATTTGATAAAGACACGTCAGACAAATTCCAGACTCCCTACTTGCCCTCCTGGGAAAGTGTGGGATGCCCACAGTGTTGTACCAACCACTGGGGTTGGTTTGGGATGGTTACCCTTACGGTTTGAACTTCAGCCACTTCACTGCATTTAGAAATAAAAGTCTGGGACTTTCATCCCATCCTTGGCGGGATAACAGGAAATCTGCTTATCAAAATAATGTCAGTGGGATATTATTTTTAAGGTGAATTGGGGCATGGGAACTAAGAGCATTCCTCGCTATGAAACACATACAAAAGATGCAATTGCATGCTTGCACTGCCAGGTAGTCCCCTGCTGAATACATGAAAATTCTGGTTTCCTCTCAGCCTGGCACATAAGCTTCCAAGAACAGATTGGCGCAAGACATGCCAAGAAAGTTTTCAGAATAGGAAAGAAGAATTTTCTGGAAATCAGTCCAAAACTCAGGGAAGTGAGCAACCTACACTATATGAATTGAGAAGACGGTATCTGAAGCTGAAAATCCAAACCTATACTAATCTGCTGATCATCACTTTGGAGCTAGAACATTAGCCAGAAAGGTATTTGAAGGGATGAAATCTACTGTTTGGGAAATGCATTATTGTTACCTGCAGCTGATGAACATGCAGGAAACCACAAGAGGCTTTGATTGTGTGATGTTACCGCTGATAGGAGAGATCTAGGTGTTCCTTCCATCTAGATCAGATGGGATTTGGTATTGTTCTTTAGACTGTAAGTTGTGCTTTATGACCTCTGGTATGTCAGTTGATGTGGGTGCCAAGGGGCTGTTGTTCCAGCCCAGGGCTGCTAATGGGTAAGCAGAGCCAGCCGGGTCACTGGCCAGTGACAGGATGGACAAACAGCCTGACGCAGAAGCATTTCCAGATGCAAATCTGTCCCCCCACCTCTCCTCCCCACAAAATAACAGTGATGTGGCACAGGCCTGCACACGTAGCTCAGGGCTCCAGTGCCCTGCGCTGGATAGGCAATCCGTCATCCAATCCTTGGGCTGCCCTGTGGCATCTTCCACAGAACTCCTCATCTTCCTTCTCCTTCCCAGGAGAGGTGTGTCACTCCTCTTAAGCAGTTGACTCTCCAGAGATTCCCTGTCGCATTTCAGGATTTCAGCTTCACCTGGCTACAAGGGGTGGTCACGCTCCTCCCGGCAGCAAGCGGATTTCAGGCCAGTCTGTGTTCTGTTGCCAAAGGAGTTTTTAAGTGACAAACAGCTGCTACAAGAGCAGGCTAAAAGCAAACATCCTAATATTTGTGACAAGGGAATCAATGAACTTTTTCAATAATTATGGACAGGTTTATGTGCAATATATATATCTAGAATATATAAATGTATATATATATATAAAATAAAGGTATAAATATATATATACACATATATATCATGGATTATATTATAAAGATGCATATTGTTCTCTTTGTTAAACACTTCATTTTGAATTACACAGCCATACATAATAGTAGGAGAGAAACCAGTGCTGGAGAATTTTCTGATACATTTAATTTTGTTGTGATTTAGAGAATGCAGAAAATGCACCTAGTTTGGGTGCTTTCTGTGTAATAGTTCAGGAATAGTCAAATTGTACATTTAATTTTGTCACCTTGCCAACATTCTCATTCCTTGTAGTGTGCTGTGGGGAACAGTTGCTTATGGATTGCTTACCCTTATAACTTCTCAGCCTTGCATAATGTAGTTCCCTGTGTTTGGAGGCCAGCTAACCCTTGATAGCAGAGACCTACGGACTGGTTTAATGGCCCAGGAGGTATGGCTTAGTGTATCTCTTGGGGCAAAGTGAATACTAATATTTTGCTCAGCAGCATTCTTCTCTTTCTATCCATTTGATAGATGCTTAAAAACAGCAGTAATTTTAAAATTAAACTTCTTTGCCAAAAATCTCTGTAAAAAGAAGGTTTGCTGAGTGGTTATCAGTTCAAGATATCCCAGATAATTCAGAAATATTTTCATAAATACAAGCAATTACTATATTTGGTTTGTTTGGATTTTTATGGTATCTTATAATTGCAGTTTATGACTAATTGGATGGCTGTTAATTGTTCACTAAAAATACCATGAAGACTGAAAGCTTAGTCAATGTTAGTAACAATTCACCAAGTTTTTACAGTGCACTGATAATTTCCTAGTTCTGTTGCTCTAAGAGTCATTTCTGTTCTTCAGTTCCATTAAGTCTTCCATCCAGACCTTTATTCTTCATGATACACACAACACTGGGTTTTCAAATGTGTGCTTCTTCCCCACTGAAATAAATTCTGTAGAACAAGCCCAGAAAGAGGAGACCCCAAATAACTCTGAGGATATTTTTTGTAGTAAGTTATTTTGAAAATACTTTAAAAAAAAAACAAACCTCCATAGAGAGGAATCTAGATTGGTCAGCTAACAATTAGTAGTCTGAAGAAATATCAAAGTCTGTTGGGTAAATTATTAATGGCTGAATAAAATGGAATAGAAAATGGAAAATGCCGGTTTGTGGTAATGTAACTATAATCAGCTGCCTTGGCTTGTCAAAAATGCCTTTAATCTATCTTCTTAAAGTCTATCTTTTTTTCCCAAAAAACTGAGCCTTAAGAAATGGATAAACTTTAAACTACTTTACAGGAAAAAACTTCTGATCATTAGCAGAAGTCATACTTAGTTTAAGGAAGGTCAAAGACTTCTAGAATTGAAATATATCTTGTCTTGTTTGGAGAGGAAATACCTTTAGCCTTTTGCTATACTACTTTTGCTCTTATCTGTTTGAAAAAGCACAACCGTAGGGGAGATGATGGCATGTGTCAGACTGTTTCTAAATTATATGACTCTTCCTTATAGCTGTACATAGACAAGCTCTGAATCTTTTAACTCTGTGTTTTTCTTTGGGAAACAACAAGCATGCTTGTTTGTTAGAAACTAGAAATCAAGTTGCCTTGTTCTGGCCAGATTTCAGAATCATTTAGCTGCTTTTCAGAATTGTAGCTGTAGTCCTTTTCTCACGCCTTATCAAAGTCCCAGCCCTTAAAAAATAGTACTAATGCTTTATCTGCTGTAAGGATGAGTAGCCACAGTGAAGTCAAATGCCCTGTTCCATTCTTTAATGTCTGCTGACATGAGGCCTAATATAAAATAAGACAGAGAGGCATTTCATGCCATTTAACTGCATTTATATATTCAAATTAGGGAATTTATTTCTCCTCCCTTTGGGTATCCAGAAGTTAGACAGGTAGCCTGAGCTGCACGCCTAGATGTCCTGCCTCGGTATTCACTGGAGGAAAGAGGCAGACGACATTGCTTCTGGAACTAGTGACTCATGGCTCCTAACCTGAGATGAAACGAAGCCTTTGGGAGTATGGAGCTCTTCATTAATTAGGACAGTGACTTTAGCTAAAACCTAATTTTTAGGTGGCAAGCTATGAAAGCAGAAGCTGCGCAAGAATTATTTTCTATGAAGCCAATGCTAAGGGAATTGTGATCCCAGGGCACCACAGCTTAAATCCTTGCTCTCATGGAACATTTGCTTTTTTGTCCCTGATCAGGGCCTTGCCTTTGTTAAAGTTTTTTGATTTTCACATCTGCCTTCTGAAATAATAACAGCACATGTAAAAATAACTTGTGATAATTTCATTTACTGTACTATTCAAGTAATCCTATCCTGTTAATGTGCCCTTTCATGAGATAGGGATGTAGAAGTAAAATAAGGTTGCACAGCACCCTAGAATTTCGAAATATCAAGGAGGAAAACCAGAACTATTCTAAACATTTACTTCAAGCACTTGAAAGTTTAGTTGTAACATTTAGATGGGCTATTTTATAATCATACTCGAGGGCTGGCTGCTTCTTGCCAAGGATGCAGAGTTCTCTGTCTTCTGCGCTGAGGACAAGCTATGCAGACAGGCATGGCAAGTCTACTGCACTTTTGACCTGCTGGTTGCCTTTGTTTCCTGTCTACCTGCATTAATATTGGTTCATTTGCACAAGTCTTCACGTACAATAAAGTAAATACAACCTCACAGTGGAGCTTCTGGCTGCTATTAGGTGGAATAATTAACAAACGTTTCTCCTTCATTCCTGTATATAACTTTTACGTGCAGGAGTTGCTGAATAGAGGTGAAAAAGAAGAGTAAGACCACAGGTCTCTCTGTTCTAGGTCATTTGGCTTTCAGACTGTGAAGCTGTCCTCTCTGGGGAAGGTCCGATGTCTTCCAGTGGAAGGCAGAAGGAAATGAAAACAACCCTGTGGAAAAAGAAAAGAGGAATATTTTTCCTTCCTTGCTGGATTATGTTCCCTTAGGGCTCAGCAGAGGTCTGTACTGCATACTGAATATGCAATAGATGGTTCTGCTATTGCTAATTCTGTGGTAATAACCCAGCAAGATAAAAAAGCTAATAGGATGCCCATGTGTTTAAAATAGTCTTCCAAAAACACGTTTTAAAAATAAATGTATTCCAGAAGATGGACTGGAAAGAGACATTTTTTATATCCTAATTGGAAAAAAACCACCCCACATTAAAATTGATGTGTTTCTCCACTGAATTCAGTTAGCATAGACTTTTAAGAAGCAACTCTTGAGAACTGTGCAGGGAATGTCTAACACCAATGCAGAAGCAGGTCTGTGGCAAATCCAGGTATCCGTGGAGTATCTGTATTTTCACAAGTGTGACAGAACCTAGTGAACAGCTACTGAATAATGAATACCTGCATAATTCTATTTGTCAACTTCATTAGAAAGTAATGTAGTAAACGGTTTGCTAGATTTTCTACCTAAAATCCTGGTATTGATAAGTCTTCTTCTGCATGTCTGTCCCAAGGAATATCAGTGGTACTGTCTTATCTTTCAGCATTTCTGTCTAATTCTGTGATATCAGCTGTTACAACTTCTTCACCAGTTTTTGCATTCCTTCTGTGTGTTGCCTTCACTACAAGCCATATGTTTCTTGTAAATGCTTCTGTTAACTTTTTCTTGATGCCTTTTTCCTATCATTTCCATGTGGCAGCACACAGACCAGTCCCTGCTATTTTTTACCTTTTGTTAGGAACTGTCTCTAGATTTCCTTATTTTTACATACATACAGAGTTCTTCCATTCCTCTGCCTGCAGTCTCTAAAGGTGTTTGCTGTTCCTTTTTTCTCTGTTGACCTCACTCTTCATGAGTTTTTTATTGTGCAGGACGTTGTGTACAACAAAAGTGCTAATTATGGTTGGCTAAATATAATACACCACGTGGAATTTCTGTAGAAAAGACAGATAGGTTAAGCAATGGCTGACATTAAAGCATAAAAATATTTAATAGTTATATGAATGGCATTTAAACAAATGCTTTGTCTGGGTGTCTGTGTAGGCATGGTTTTCTTAGAAAGTATTTTAGACTTACATACATAAACAAAGCGGCAATCCTCTCCTAATTTTTACGCTGTAGCTAAAGGTCCAGAGCTCTCCATCCTGATACCAAAATGAATCTGTGCACACATTTGTCCATCAGCTGTGGAAAAAAATAACTGACAACAAAAAAAGTAGCCAGGATCTGAACTGAAGACACATTTTTCCACAATTCAGCCCACAGTTTTGTCAGTGTGGCATTATGAATGTGCAAGAGCATGCTAATGCTTTCTAATATATCAGAGCAAATATAGACTGTTCTTAAGTGAACAGAGAAATATTGGACCAAAGTAGCAGGTGAGAGGATTGTATAATTTCAACAGCTTGTTAAACAACAGATCATATTTTCAGAAGGCCTCATCTGCCTTCAAGCAAGACCTCACAAGAAAAATCTTAAATTATGTAGTTTTTCTAATTTTATTGGTTGTGTTAATACAATATTTTAATTTTGAACAGAACTACTGGGTACATCGGGAGGCTAGAGACACTTTCAAAGACATCTTAATATGTTACTACAGAAAAGCTAAAAACCAGGTATAGTGTCAAAAGGGAGAACTTCATGTTCTGCACATGCAAACTTTTTTTGCATGTTCTGAAAGTCAGATGACATATTTCTTTTTACAAAGTGACCTGACCATATAAACACATGATCCTTTCATATTTATGTAACAAAACTTTCAGATGATATTATTCTGTGATCAGTTTATTGTGTCTAAGTGGCTTTGGGACATCCTGAAAGCTGGAAGATTATTATTATTAATGGATGTATTTAAAATAAATCTTTACAAATACACCTATATTTTGTAAGTTCATTTGCTATGTCATTAGTTTGTGTTCTATGCAATCACATGGTTAGATTGCTCATCAGCTTCCCAGTTAAACAAATGAATGCTATTTATTTTTAATTTGAACCATTCTAACATTTTGTTTTAAATAACTGCTTTTTGATCTCTGAATGCATTCATAGCATGCTAACAAAAAGAAAACTGTTACTCTACAAAAATGAAATGCGGTTAGGTTTTCTCATACGGATGCAATAAAGAACACTTCTGGTGGCTTGACATTGCACAGCTGAATAGTTTTTGACAGGGAAAATAACTATAGTTTAGTCTGAGCTTTGGCAGTACTACAAGTTATTAAATACTTGAAGTAATCCAGTAAGTGAAACTTTGATATAAGCAGGTTGCTTCGAAGCATATTATTTCCATAGTTACAGACATTTTCATTATGTTAGCATTTTTTCTATTTGAATGTATTACTTGCTTCTTAATTTTTATACTGTTTCTGGGACTGATCGATGGCTTTTTGGAGGTTTTCTGTTTTCTTTAATTGCCCTCTTTTTTCTTACAAGGGGGATGAACTTGTTCTGAAAAATATAACAGAATGCTATGGTTTTTACCATAAACATAAATAATAAACATAAAAAGTTCAGAGCTGCTGTTCAAATCAACTACACTTAAGCTCACTTGCTTTTTTTTTTCTACTTTGAAGTTTATCTAGCTCTCTAATTTCTTTACTTTGTGAAAATACAAGTGTATCACTGTGAATACGTTACCTTAGCTATCCTTTGGGCTTCCACTACCACAGCATGGGAGTTCATCAATCTTAATGTACTTCTGTTCTGCTGCAGTTGGGAATTGCTGCCTCTAAGTGCAGAGGAGGAAATCAGGACACCTGTGTGGGAGCACACAGTGCAGGCGCACGGGGTACCCAGGGGACTCCCAAACAGGAGAGCTCTGACGCTGCCGCAGGAACGGCTCCAGCCCCGCACGCCAGCACAGCTGTACCGCTTCCAGCATCTCAGGTAACATCCCTGCTGGGAGCTGTGTGGTGTCCTGCAGGTGTATGATGTGATCCGACTGGCTGGCCCAGACTCAGGCAGGGACTATGTGTTGGGACAGGGACATCAGCTCAAACTCCATGCTCTAGCCAAGGAGCATCGTCTCTGTTTCATTCCTTCTGACCTACAAACCACCCAAGCTGAAGGACACTGAAGCACATGGAAATGACTGACTTTGTTGTTCACGCCTGGTGAAGAGACCTGATTCAGTAAATTTGTTCATGGAGAAGTCTTGATTAGGTGAGCTCTGCTGTTGTTCCAGGGTCATGTTCTCAGGATATGCAGTAAACGCCTTCACACTTTGTAGCGGGAAAAGTGAAAACCCATGCTTTAGATTGATTACACAGATGATTTGAAAAAGAATAGAGGAAAGGATTCACATGATGGAAATATTTAGCCATAGGAGGAGAAATCTGTCAATGAAGGTGAGAGAACTGTAGCTGATGTACGTAGGTGATGAGGAATGAAACATATTAAATATGAAATGTCCGAAGCATGCTGCAGATATATTTTACCAAGTCCTTCCAGATATGATTGTGCCTTCTTAAATAAAGCTACTGTAATTCATATCTCTTTCTAGTGATAAAAAACAGGCTAAATTCATGCATAGAATGAATTTGTTCAACAAACATCATCTTTTTCTCTGGTAATTGCAGTTATTTTATTTCTGTCATGCAGAAATGTGATATGAGGTGACATTGAAGGTAAAACAAAGAAAAGTTGAACAATCACCTTAGAATTCCAGCAGTCTTAGGTGAAAAGTGGGAAACAGATGAGAGGATGATGGAAAAAAAATACAGAATATGTTTATATCTCAAAAAAAGATTAAGTTGCACCATTAGGTATTTCGCTCGTGTTTTATTGAATCTGATTTGTTGTATACTACACACAAATATCATCTGTAAAAACAGCAATGGAATAAATTTTTAATAAATGGGAGTGTATGAAGTGAAATAACCAATGCTGAAACTTACTGAAAGCAGCAGAACTATTATGAGTCATCTTATAAATGACAAGGTTTGTATAAGGTCATTCTATATCATATTACGAAATAATGCACAAGTTAAGTTGTTCTGGCAGTCATTTATGATAAGAGATTTGTTTCTTGAGCTTTATTAGTTTTCAGCATTACCCACATTACCATGGATGTAACACAGGCATTTTTCAAATATTCTATGGGATAGATAATTTTAACCTTTTTATTCATTAGAATAATAAAATACTTTTTGTACCGGGTCCTGTTTTGTATAAGCCCAACCTTTGGACTCCTATTGTGTAAGAGACCATGTAATTTTATCCAAGTGGTCTTTTGGGACTTTTAAATATTTCTTTTTTTTTTTTTTTTAATTATTATTAACATGCTCATAGAGTAAAGTTATTGTTTTTTCTTGACATTTAAAAGGGAACAAAGTTAGCTTTCTGGAGCTGAGCCAAGAGTCTTTACTAGGTTGTAATTGTAACCATTTTGCAAAAATCATGTAGAAGTGCAGAAACTTTTGCAAACACATGTATATTTTAAGATTTTTTTTTGTTTTTTTCTGTTATTTTTAACACATATTCATTAGGAAAAATATTTACTAATTTTTAAATCCTTAGGAAGAGATTTAATGAGGGATCTGAACATTACTCACAGCACCACAGATATAAGGCTCAAATATTACAAAGGAAGACACTACTGCAAGTAGCTCTTCTGTCAGGTCCCTGGTAGGTGATAAATTGTGGGGCTGGCTGGAAGCTGAGAGAGCTGAGCTTTATAGAGGTCATGATCAGAGCTGAGGGATGCTGATCTCAGCTGTGCAGAGGAGGGTGCTGGAGAGGAAGGTGAGCCTTTGTACTGAGCTGTGAGACTGGTGCCAGGTTCCAAAGGTCAAATATTTAATAGCACACTTTCGTTTTACAGCTTTATTCCACGTATGAAGGCAGTCTAGGAATCCAG
>KZ506618.1:100841-145317 GCA_002844005.1 Limosa lapponica baueri
GGGTCACATCTATACGCAGCAAGACATAGCCCTGTGAAAATATTCAGCGTTTGTGCAGGTGCAAACCATCAAAAATGTGACTCTTTATGCAAGATGGATAAATATTATTAACCCATATTTCCAATTAAATTACATTTTGTCCCACCAAGTTTATCAGTGTGCTCTATAAGCATGGTCTGTGACTCACAGAAATTAATCCTTGCTCAATCTTACTGTAGGTAAATCTGTTTGTGGAGAAGGGAGGGAGAAGAAGTGAGAGGGAAGCACGGCTGTCTCGGTGGCTCAGGGCTCCACTTGCTGTTACTGGGGTTGATGCCATTTACTGTTACCTGCTAAAAACTCTTTGACCTGCTGACTAGGACATGATTGTTAATAAAATGCCATGAAACACATCTGAAATGGTAATAAACCAACTGAAGAGAAAATGCCTACATTTAGGGGCAAATAAAACACTTTGTGAGTCCTTTTCTTTTTTTCCTTGATAGAAATGGACTGCTGCCGAAAAGCTAATACTGAGAAGTATTATCACGTGAAAGAACTGTGCGTTTTAAGGCAAAATGTGTTCACTGACTCAACTTCAATGTTTTAAAGCTTGTCTAGATTTAAGATTTCTCAGGGGTCTACAGAAAAAAGTAATTTATGTTTATGTAAGGAGGAAGGGATTCTTTGCACAAGTACAGCAGTAATAGCTCTGGTATGTACTTCGAGGTCTGCGAAATTGCTTTTTCTGGGGAAAGCAGTTAATGAAATTTCCATAGCTAAGGCCAATTTGCACAGTCCAAGTCAATGTTCTGGGGTATTCTCTGAGGGCTAAAGGGCTGAATACACCCACTGTACCTCCTCCCACCGGCAGTGGTCACAGAGGCCCGGGGTAATAGGCGTCCTCTCTTACACATCCTCTGAAGTCATATCACTTCTGAACCCATCTTTATGCCCCATTCTCACAGAATTACAATTACTAACAATTCTAGCTAATAATGTTCTATTGTTCAATAACACAAAGGCAACATGGAGACTTATTTCCAGGGAATCAAAGGAAAAATTGCATTATCTTTAGGGTGGTGGCAAGTTTTTACGCAGTGGGTGTGGACATTTTTTGCATGTGGACATTCGGCATTACATCCCTCGCATTCAATACACATGGGGAAAGGAGGGGAAAGTACACAACTTCTCTCTCCAAGGTATAGCGTTAAAATACAAAGAATATACCTCCTTTTTTTTTTGGCTTTGCATTAAGGGTTCAGCTTTCACCCTCCATATTGTCCAACAATCTGCTAAAAATTTCCAGCAGCTACAGTTTTCAGTGAAGCCAAGTACAGTATGAGGTTTTCCAAAAGGTGAATGAAACAATCCATTGAAAATGTCAGTCAGAAGCCAGAGTATAATTTTATTTATTTTTTTGATCCTCGTTCAGAACTCATATGATTAGCATGTGGCAAACTGTAAAAGGAAGTGGAACAAAAGTGCCTGAAATAAATTTCACCTTGACCTGATTTCCACTTGACTGAATTTGTTGTAGTAAACTGGTGACACATAGTGGATAAACAGTAACACATGTCTGCATTTGAAAAGGGAGAACAGATGGTAAACACACTGATATAAGGGCTGTTACACAAGAGCTCTGTGTATAATTCAGAAAGGTCAAATCCCCTGAAAGCCGAAACAGGTTTGATAAGGGGAAGGGATTCATTGACAAGAAGGAGTCAAGTGGGCACAAGCGAAGGAGATAAGGCTTCCCGCTCCTCAGTGGGTTTTGCTCAGAAAAGGCATCTGCCCACATCTGTCTCTTTTTGTAAAACCACTGTCAGAGGTGTTAGTTGCAGAGATATTTGCTCTGAAAAGTGCTTCCTCAGAGGAAAACACTGCTGGTCCGCTGGTTGAATTAGTGCCACAGTCCTGAAAAACACCTCTTGTGCAAGGGTAAAATTCAAGCTTTTTGTGGTTTGGAATATATTTTGACCTTTCAAAGACATTGATTTACCGGATCTTGGCTGCTGCAATGTGGATTATCTGCTCCCACTGGTGACTACCAGCTGATGGTGAGCTCCACGTTGGGTAAAGGAGTCTAAGCTGAATTTGGGAAGGATTGGGAAGGCAGCTGTCTTGGAACGTCTTCACCATCTCCATGTACCCTGGTGTGTGGGAAGGGTTATTGTCCTCATTTCACATATCAAGACCAATAATTTGTCCAGTGGCTACTTGGGGTGGAGTAATGAGCAGAAAAGAAATCTTCCAGGTCCTAAGTAAATTCCTTGCACGCTGAACTGCTTTCTGTCAGAAGCACACTGGAAGGATTTGGTCAAGATGGACTTGAAAAGGAAAGGAACTACTCAAGCTCACAGATACTTGAAGTATTCATTGTCAGTAAGAGAAAAGAGGAAAGAAAAATGAAAATTCAAATAAGAGGTCATTAGCCAATGGTCGTGGTGGTGGTAAGCTCCTAACCTGCGCTCCAGCAGTAATTCAAGAAATCTAAGTGAAAAAAAAAAGCTGTGTACATGAAAATATAATTTTCTTTGCAGGCACCTATGTTTTATCTTGGAGTATGGTTCTAAAATCTCAATTTTTGCTGCTCAGAAATGCACTAAAATATATCTAATAAGAGAGATAATAAGTAACTTAGTAGAAAATAATTTCTGCAGGTTATGAAAATTTTAGTTTTCAAAACTATTCAAAGGAATGATATTAAAATGAAATTGATCATATAATAGTTATTCTACTTTAAAGTTAGCTTTTGCTGTTAAAAATATACCTAGAGAGTGTTATTTGTAAACCATATTTTTTCAATCAATTCTTGGCAGGAGACTATAAATTTAAAATTGAAGTTGTTCTGTTTAAGGACTCCCAGAAAACAGAGATGGAGTGAAAAATTAGGTGCTGAAGTCAGGCATGTTGAATGTTCAGCTTGTATCTGTTTTCAAGAATTAACAATGCCAAAGTCATTTCACTTGTGACTTAAACAGCTGTCTGCAATTGGAGATCCAAATTTAGTCTCTTATCACATCTTTTACTCCAGGGACTACTTACTCCTTTAAAACAAAAGTGATCTAAGCCAACAATTTTCCCCAATAATGCAAGACTCTTTTTAGCTAAAGCAGGGACCTTGCTGGTGTCCTTGCCAAACAAAAGAAAACTCTCTACCTCTCACCAATGTGTCTGAAATTTTTTTAGTACTTACAGCTCCAAAGGCTAAAGGAATTGTGGCCCTGATACTTACAGAGCCTAAAATGGGTAAAGGCTCTGTTCTGATTTCCTCCCCAGCAACTCAAATGGTGGAAAAAGTCCCTTCAACTGCCCTACACCTTCATCCCTAGCCTCTATTCGATATCTCCCTGTGGTGACTTTTACATATGACCTGGGGGACCACATGGAAGGCCAAAGAACATGGCACAGCTCTGCACTCCCATGGGAATTTGTAGAGGGAAATCAAGATGTGCCTCTCTGCAGTTCTTGCACTGCAGCCAGCCTGCCTCTCCTGTGCACCTGCATCATCTTCTAATTTAGTTTCATCAATAAGCTCATGTACTTTGAACTCAATTTGCTCTATGAACCAAAGCACAAAAACTGGGGAAACTATATAACTCATCTTAAAAGTGCACTCCCAATTTAAATTGAACTGGATAAACATTAATTGTAGCTACAACCACAAATCTAACCTGCAAATAACGAATATCAAAGAGCTTGTTGGCAATTCTTCGGCTGAGGTGCATTTGTACAGAGAAGGTGCTAAATGGAAAAACAAATCAATACAAATCTAGGCCTGTTTCTGAAGGGTTTAGGGATACAAGGAGTACTGACTTGTTGGGTGTAACGTATGTGAGAAATCAATTCATTGTCATTAGCAAAGCAGTTGGCATATCATAAAAATCCGAATGCCTCTTTCTCACTCACCTGGGAGATTCAGGTGAATGTTGAGACTGTTGGTGTATAAATTATATAGCTCTAATATCAACTTTAAAACCAGCTGCTAAAAACTGGCCATCTGAGAATCAAACCAGCATTGTCATTAAAGTAAAAAATTAAGTAATATGTAAGCAATATAGAAGTATAAAGTAGAGAAGTATACAGAGGAGATTGTTTCTAAGTTAGATAATATAGAGGGTTTCTGGAATCAGACGTGTATTTAATAATTTTAATATGGTGTCATATTTCTGTAAAAGCATATTAACCTGAACATATTATTACAGTCATACCTTTATTCTATGAACCTGGAAATATACTGTGATTCTTTTGCATCAGGTGACATTTAAGAGAAAGGATCACTGAGGTTACCTGAGTGCTGCTCTTTCAGAACCACTTATTAGTTCTGTCTTTAAAGGTCACCAATAAAGGGTAAAGTTCCTGGCTCTTTGCTTTTAAGAGTATTTTTTCCCTGTTTTTTACTTAATGGAGGATATTTCAAGTTTCTGTATCCTAAGACAGGGATTTAAAAAAGCATAGCAAGATAAATGGCTGTCAAGTCCAGCATGTGTTTTGTAGAGACCATGTTATCAGCGTATCATGTAGATAGTTATCAGTTGCCCATAAAGGACATGATATTGAATGGCATTTTTTTGTCTGTTCAGTACTGGTATGCTCCGTCTGCGCATCATATGTCTCTATGGCTAGGTTGAATTAATTATCATTTCAGGCATAAGCTTATAGTAGGAAATATTACAAAATTCATGTGTGGCCACATGAGGACCACATTTAATTTTCAAGTAACTGCTTCAACTCTAACATTTGTCGATTTGTAATAGGAATCCAGTCTGGGCAGAGAGAGAAGGCAAAGCTCACAAACCGTTGCATAGCAGCTTGCAGCAGTCTCTGGTCTGAAAGAATAACAGCCCGTTTGGGGAGTATCCCAGGCAAAAGGCCTGTGTAGAACAGTGCAAAGAACAGTGTAAGGTGGTTCTGATGAAGATGACAAAAATTTAGGACCAGCCAGTAAGCTGTGGCTTTGAAAGGAACTGGGATAATTCTGGAGGTTGGGCAGGGGTTGAAACTCTCCATGTCTGTACCCTTCAGTCCAGCTCCCATCTGCATGGAATTACTCCTTCCTGACCAATTTAAGCAGCTGCTTGTGACTCCAAGTTACTTTTTTAGTACCTAGAAACTGCTGAGGTGGCAAAGGACTTTGTTACCTGAGCGACAGCAAGTTGACTGCTTGGAGAGCTGAGATGGTAAGTAGGAGATTTCTAAATTTTCCTCTCAAGTCAAGTACAGCTGGGACAAATTTTGTCACTGATACTCATGAATCACCACCATTACATGTAAATGACACTATCAGGATTCTAAAAATAACAAATGATAAATCAACTCATAAAAGAGCCATTAAAACCTCTGCCAGTTCCTCATTTGGATCGATGGAAAACATATTTTTTTTTTACCATCTGCTCTCATGAAATAAAGCTGATTGATAAAAGTAGTTCAGTTCTTATCTATTTTTGAGATAGCTCACACCCCACTCATTGCCTCATTCAGCAAATGCCTACATGCAAATATAACATATATATGTCTTTCTATGAATGAAGCAAATCATTAGTGACACATACAAGAAAGGTTCAACAGCTGGTCACTTGTTGGATACTTACTACATCCACACCACAGGACACCAACAGACATACTGAACATCTTATATTTCAGCAATTTGGACAAGCCCAAAAGTTGATCACCTTTGCAATTAGTGGGTCAGATCAAGAGGCCATTAAACACCAAATTCTGAATAGTAATGGCTATAACCATTTCTCATGGTCATATCTTTATAGGCTCATGGAGTATATCACTAAGCTCAAGCACCAAGAATCTGTGAGCTGTGAATATGTAACCTGAAGCCAACTTCTGTGACAAGTTTCATTTACAGAAGCTCTTAAGAGTCTGATTCATGCCAACCAGTCAAAAATTTGAAATAGAAGGTTAAAAAGTGAATGCATGTGTGGAAAGAAAAAAATTACATAGTCATGTGGTTTCAAAATATTCAATACATTTATAGAACAACCAAAAAGCACTTTATTCTATTCTGTGTTACCATTGTTACCATACCTGGGATCCTTGGAATGCTTAAGAAAGGTTATTTTATCATTAAAAACAATTGGATAACTTTACTGGTTTTAATAAATTGCTTTTTTTTCTTATACATTTGCATATTGCAGTCCCATTTATTATGAGAGCTATTACTAAGAAAAGAAAAAGAAATTGTCCTTGGCATGCAGAAAACAATATACTTTGCTTAGATGAAAATAAATTCAGTATGCCTTCAAGATCAACTGTTATTTTTTCAACTCCTTTTTATATGAAGACATGCTTGTCTTCTAGATAATGACCTGTGAACTCAGAAATAAATGTTGCTATTAGATATTTCACTATGACATCTACATAAACTCTATTTAAAGAAATAATGTGTTACAAGAAATATCCTACCATTCTAAATGTTTTCCTTCCTTCCCTTTCTTTTCCTCTTTTTTTCTCTTCTATTGGACGTCTGATTATAGTAGGGTTGTGCTTCTACATGATTTACTAATACTATGTAAACAGGCCAGGTAAAATGTGTGCCATAATTAAAGAAGAAATTAAACTCATCCAAAAATAAAATCCAATTAAAAACTGAGTGAGTGCCTCAGTGAGAAAGATATGGAGGTTATCACTGGAAAATGTTCAGTGTGTAAGAATTGTACATCTTGTCAAATGAAGGAAACAGGAATGCCTGTAATATGTGGCAGGTCAAATTTAAACAGGAAATTATGAGAGAAAAAAAAAAGAAAAAGTTTTTGAAGACCCTCTTTCAAAGGATGCTGCAACTGTTCGCCAAATCTCTTTAATTACATCAGAAAAGAAAACCAGCAAGGAATCAGTAGAACCTTATGCCAACAAAGGTTTACAGCAATCTACTCAGGGATGATAAGACCATAACAGAGAAGCTCAGTGAATTTTTGAATCAGACCTAATTGCTCAACACTCTGAGGAGAAGCCTATATTTAACATTTGTTATTTTAGCAGATGGGTCAGAGGAGTATGAAGTACACGTACAGGAATTATTAGATGAAATCAACATTTTAGATGTCATTATTTGAATATTGGTTGAATACTGAAGGAAATCAAATGTGAAATTCCAGACCTGCTGGCCAGGTTGTGCTATCTGTCATTACAAACCGCTACTCTGCCAAGAGACTGGCAACTTACTAGTGTTATCTGCTGTCTGGAAGCAAGGCTATGGGGGAGATCCCGGGAACTGAGACCGGTGAGTTTGTCTTCCTTCCATGATAAGATAGTACCATCTAGAACAGGGGATAAGATGAAGGAGCACATGAACAAGTACAGGCTGTTGGAAAGGAGCCAGCGTGGTTTGTGTAAAAGGCAACCTCACTACATCAGCCACTTGGCACTCCCTGGATAAGCACATGGGGAAGCTGGATAAGCACTGCTGGACACCCAAAACTTGGATATTCAAAGAGGTTCCACACCAAAGATTACTGAAGAAGCAGTTTCATGCCTCACAACTGTGTAACCTTAGCTCAGTTTTACTAAGAAGATTGTTGTTAAAAGTGAGAGGAGGCACATGAACTGAAGGCACATGAACAGAGGAAAGAGGTTTTTGAGTCACCACTTAAAATCCTCAGCAATCTTTGTTAAATTTACAATGGCAGTCAAAACAGCCAAGAAGGTGTTGTTGAGTAATGAGATGAAGATTGGAGAAGTAATTCTGCCATTGTACAAAATCATGTATACCCTTGTTTGGGTGCAGCTCTGGTCTCCAAGAGGTTGGGATAGTAAAGTCAAAGGTGCAGACTTCATCTAAAACGCTTTAGGGATAAAGCAGCTGCCTTCTGCAGAGGGGCTAAGCCAGCTGGGATTCCAGTCTGCAGAGCAGAAGGCTGGGGCGGGATATGATCAAAGTTTATACAATTGTGAGGAGAGCAGATAAACAGAATGTGGAACTGTGCTTCACCAGATCTCACAGCAAAAGGACAAGCCAGAGGAGGAAACTGGTAAAGGGAAGTGGATACCAAAGGAAAAATAGGCAGAGATATACACTAATAAAACAATTCTGAATGCTGGGAGGTGGAGGGGGGGGGAGTGGGAAATGAAAAGGATATAACGCAGAAAGTGTCCACATTAAGGTGCCTGATTCTCCACTCGTTATGATTTCTGAGCCTCAGTTGGAGAGACCATAATATTTGCAGGAATCCAGTTTGGGGAATCCCATGATAACAGTGTCGTGGGATTCACATGGTGAAGCTGTGTAAAAGGCTCATGAGATTTCCGTATTGTACCTCTATTACATGATGGTTTTCCAGGAGAAAATAGAGATGTCTAGAATCACCGTTACCACAAACTTCTGACACAGGTGCCTAGTACATAACTCCTCTTACCTTTTCTGATGAATTCAGTACTATTGAGTGCTGTTATGGAGGTCTTCTATTATGCAGTTAATCTGCATTGTGTCTTCTGTAATATTCTTCAGAAAATGTGTATAAAAAGTTATCAGTGATTATCTAGCAGAACCACAGTAAGTTCCTCTTTGTGACTTTACCTTGATGCCTATTCAAAAAGAGAACTCAAAAGAGAAAAGGAAGGAAAAAATCCTATGCCTGAAAGTTATTTGGACAGATTTTTTGAGAGATTTATTGCAACACTACATAAAAGCCTAAGAATTATGTCTGCAGGAAATTAGCTATGCATTCCAAGGGACATTTTAAGTGGAAATTCGGAACTAACTCTTCTCTAATCTACTGTACGAAAATACAAGACTAGAGAAACTTCCTGTCTTTCATCCAGTCCACTTAAACAGAAAAAAACTTGACAAAGCACATCTTATTTAATCTTCATATGCAGTGAATGTTCTTTCAGTGTCTGTCAAAGGTCTAATTAGCAGTCTGATTGTACCTCTGAGTCTTTAGGGTAGATTTATAAAGGCACTTCTTAAAGAGGAGCATGGTGTTGTCCATCAGAGAGTTTTTTTTTGTTTCTGAGGACACAAGTGGACTAAGATCAGTATCAGTCAAGCAGCTTGCAGAAAAGTTCAGACCATTCTTCAGAGACCGGACTCCTGTAGCAGTTGCATTGGAAGCAAAAGCAGTCTTTAACAAACAAAATGGAAACTAGTTGCCATAACTGTATAAATGCAATTTGGTATTCTCCATCAGTTGTTGAAGCTGGCTGGAGCAATTTCAAGCAACCTTTGTCTTCTTTTTTAGGTTAATAGATGTCTTCTCAAGACAGATTATTAATTTATTGCAGTCATTGTCACCAGTCTTGAGAGGACCACATAAAAATGTAGGCTCTAAAGCAATCTTGGCATGACTTATTTGCCAGGGCTCATATGTGGCAGGTTAAAATCAGGTTTATATTTGCTATTGAACAAAATTGCAGGTTAGTTACTGCTAATAAGGACGATTCCTGTTGACGGTAAGATTCCACAGATTCCTGAGGCAGCCTGGATGAGCTGGATGGATCCATGTAAAATGGTAGTCCGGGAGTTCCTCTGCTGAGCTGGCTGTTACGCGCTCACACCACATGTGCAGTGGTGGTAGGTTATAAAGCACAAGCAGAGATGTGAAAAGATTGGATCAGAAGGTTTATGATATAATGCACGATTAAACAGAGCTGGCCACCATCCAGCTTTGTGCGCGACAGTCAGTAGCAGGCTAGAATGGCTGAGTAACAGATGGCCGGTACGGATGTTAGAAAGGTTTGTGTTTAGGCACCCCACGCTAAGCCAGCTAATCTACTTCACAGATGTCCTTGCTTTTGCAGCTGTTTTCCTTAGATGTCCTTGAAAATTCAAGGTCTGATCCAGGGCTACTCCTAGATGCACCTGATATGACCTGTATTTCATGTTGCTTTCACAGACTGATGAATCCAGTGTTCCGTATAAGCCCTGTGAGGATGTAGTGTGGTGGCTGTATGTGGCTAAAACCTGTCACTGGTTGGCACAAGACCACATCATTCGTCTCAGCAACACCTATGATATTATATACCTATGATGCTCTGACAGAGCACTTATACCATGAAAAGTATTTTTTTTCCACACAACTTTAAAGAAAGTGATATATTTAATCAGACAGTGTGAGACTAGCAGATTTCTTGGCTAAGGCAACCGCTATCAAATTCAGCATCCCATCAGGATCTCAGGGTTTCTGGGGAAAAAAGGAGTTAAATTTAGATTATAAGAAATGAGGCAAAAGTAATAACAGTAAGATAGACTATCAGGTAGTTGTACCTGAGATGTTGAAATGGGATGCTCTTCCTGGGATGGCTGTAAAACCTTTGGATATTTCTAGATAAAAGATCTTGTCCAAATTAAGGAAAAATATCTATGGTGTACGAAGCCTACAGATTCAGCTAGAGCTATTGGTGTAGGAAGGGCAATGCTTGTGTTGCGAAAGCCAGTCTGTCTTAAGGGAGGGCCCCATATGCATGGGTATTTAAGATGTTTTATCGTAACATGTAGCTGTCAAAGTGCTAAGGTATTTTTGAGAAAGGGCATGCTGGACTGTAGCTAGATGCAAATATTGCCTGCTACTTGTCCATTCAGATACCAAAAGGCTGTGGAAATGCATTGGCACTAATGAATGAAATCTGCAGAGACTTTCATGTCAGTTAAATTTAAACACAGATCTGAAAACTGTGAGGTTGTATGGATCCTGGATTTGCAAGGCTCTGCTTGGATAGTGGAAACATTAATCATAATCATAGTTTTAACTGCCTGTTAAGCATTGTGCTTTTTTTTTTTTTTCTAGATAGTTTATAGAAAACAGGCCTGTGATATACAGAATGTAGTCTTACATTTGGGCATGTGCTAAAAATATCTGTCTTATTTTCCTTCTGAAAAACCGCCAGAGAAACAAATCCAAAATTTAAGAAGCTTGTAGGACAGAGCTTCTAGGCATTTTTTAAAAATCTCTTTCTCCACTGAAAATTGGAAGAGTTGCTGCAGGATTTTCCAGTGAAGAGAGAAAGTGTCATAAAACAGTGAATAGTAGGGACAGAATACATTCCAGCTAGCAAATTTTACAGAAACTGTAGTTTCTTCTCAGGGCTTCTTCTTTGGTAACTGAAAGAAAAACTACCATGGGGCTTGGAACACACTCAAAAAAGTGATTTGTACAGGAATTGAATTATGATAAGGTGAAACATTTCCAGAAAAAACTGCATATATATCAGTGCTTTATTTTTCATCACTGGTATTCTATTAAGTTATTTTTCTTTCTCTTTGTTTGAATAGATGATCTAGGTGTGTCCCTTTTAGACCTATTGGAACAAAAAATGAGGCTAAGGTGGATTTATCTTTCCCTAGAACTAATGAATTCAGTCTGCTTTTTAGGTAGCTGAAAGAGAGAGCTAAGGCTATGCTTCCACAAATAAAAACCCAAGTATAATGCCAATTTAGATGATCTGTGTGGAAAGATGTTGCTTAATACTGTTTCACTCAACTGTATATGCAGAAAAGAAGCGTCTCAGTTGGAGCACAGAGAAGAAGGGAAAGAAGGAAGCTTCAGAAAAGCTTGCAAAATCCTGTCTGGAGACAGTGGGCTCTGGGGTGGAGGTGTTGGCTGAGGGCTAAGTAAGTGTTTGTTTCGTTGTATGTCCAAGAGAGATGGATTTTGTACATTTTTGCCATATGCCTCAGCCTCAGAACTTGGTAGGAGGCAAGGACTTTTTCTGCTGCTCCAACCACATTAGAGGTGCAACATTTCTGCTCCATTTGGCCTTTTCACTGCTAGAATTTAGTAGTATTGTTTCTTTTCTAACAAGAGCTCCTCAAAGACGCCCAAGTCTAGCACCATTTTTCATCCTAATTGAAATATCCCAGCAAAAACAACTATTGGTTAGCCACTCTGGCTAGAAGGGCTACTGCTCTAGCTTTATAATAACATTTTTGCATAACTTCTTTCACCATGTGCCTAGCAAACTGCAGGCATCCTTGAAACACTAAGAAAAGGGGCAGTTGCCTAAGTGTCTTTGAATAACTCAATACAGTTGAAGAAAGTAAATCACATTAACTTTTTATTGTGAGAACTTTGGATGGATAAATAAATGAAATTCTAGTTGTCTGAGCCAAACCAGAAGACAAGCTTTGTATAAAGTAACTATTTAGCTGCTGGTCAAGATGAAACCGCCACCCTTAGCTTAGAAAGGGACAGTCCAGATAATGGAGCCTTGACAACAGGTATGTCCCTTCCTTTCATGTGTATATATCCTGTATGTCGCTAAATTTCTGGGCAACTCAGTGTATCTTTTCTAGTCTCCCTCCTTGTTGCCATTATGGCCCCGGTGAAGAGAATTTCCTCAAAGGTTGCAAGGAGCCATGGGTGTCTTCTCATGACTTAGCAGCCAGTAGGTGCAGCGTTGAAGAGCTGTAAATAAGCCAAATGAATCAATGACACCTCTTGTCCTGTGTCCTGTGAAAAATGCATGAAATTCCTAAAGCAAGAATTATTAGTGTGTCAGTTTAAAATCTCCTCTGAAAAAGGACAAAATCCCAGGATCAGGTAAATGCAAAGGGACTCCTGGGGAGGGACAATACTAAATAGACCTTAACGCTGCTTCTTGAAGAGTGGTTTCTGTTCTTCCCTATTTCTACTGGAGATTGATGATGAAGGTAAGGTCTAAGTCTGCTATTTTTTTCATCAAAAAGAGAAGAAAGCTCTAGTGTGAGAATGAAAGAAATCTTAAATCTCCTTTAAGGGTTTGGATCCAGAAACCCTGTGGCAGACCAAGAGGGTGAATCCAGATTTCCAAACTCCTGTCTAAGGCCTCCAGCACCAAACTATTTATTCTCTTTGATATTTTTCTTGAAGCTACGGCCCTGCAAGACTCTGCTCAATGTATGAGAATCACAGGCAGAGGTGATATGGCTATTCTCAAGCAGCCTCTGTAAGCAGCCTTTGGACTAGGGTGGAGTGGGCTTAGCTTAAAATCTTTGGAATTCTAGGGATAGACCAGAGAAAGCACAATTAGCACACTGTTATTGAGACTCACTAGCATGTTATGTTTTTAACCCACCAGGCATAAAATTCACTTTATTGTTGGGAGTTTGTAATTCCACAAAATCCCCAACAATTTTTGGTTTTCACATTTGAAGAGACCTTGATGTTTACAGCACAGGTTTGTTCATGATCTACTGAGAAATTTGCCCCCCCCCCGAGATATGTCACTGGCAGGTATGACCTTTTGGGGAAGCTGGTAGTCTGGCTTAATGCTTTGTTTATTTCTTCTTCAAAGCTAAAAAGTAGGTAACACAGAAAGCAGTCTGCCTTCTCTGGTATTAGAAAAGGTTAATTTGATTCTTTGCCATGGACAGTTGATTTATGGCAATTCTCGCAGCATTTTTCTTACCAGCACATGTTTTCAGAAACCGAGGGGTGTTTGCAGTACCTGAGATATAATACGAAAACAATGAGGGTGTTTACACCATAAATTTGTTCAGAATAGAAGTGTTGAAGTCAGTCTCCTGATTGTCCCCTTCTGCTGTACTTTGGGGAGCAATGTTTCTGGGCTTCTGAAACTGGATTCCTTTGGGTGAAACTAAACAATTACACGCTCCAGCAGTGGAGCTGATGTGGGCCAACCATCACCAGGCATTCTGTCCACTGAACCAGGCTAGACATAGCCTGAAATAATGGGCATCAAGTCCTTAGCACCAGATGAGGGGACCAATTACTCAACAAATCCACTTTTAGCGATCTGTAGTACATCCTAAGGTTGGCATAATCAGTATGTGCCCTATGAGACTCTAATGTTACCTGAACTGATATATAAAAACCATAAACTCGTAACTTTTACAGAAAGAGTTACTTCCATTTTACTTGGCTAGCAGAATACATTCACAGGATGCAGAAGTCTGTTTTGCTGAAGTATTTCACATACTAGAAGCACAGATCTGGGTTGCAATAAATAATGACTACCAGAATGTGGTAAAAACTGTACATTAGACAGCTAGGCTGTAGCACAGTAGATGGGACTATGTCTATAGCTAAGAATAAATAGGAGTTCTGATACTTCCATTGTCACTTAATTACTTTAGGAAAGCCATTGCACCTTAAGATAGTATTGGAAACATGGAGTAGGCAAATCTGAATTAAAAAAAAAAATCCTCTCTCTTTCCCTGTGACCATCATTAAATTTCTGGATTAATTTGCACTGGAATATGATAGACAGATAATACAGATAATAGAGATATAGCAATACACCTTTGGGAACAATTATAGAATACAAGTTGAGGACTTGTATTATCAGAGATTTTAGATAATCCAAATGGTTCCTTGGGATCTTAGTACCTTAGTTTTCCACCAAGTATGGGTAGCTCAAAACTTCATGCTATCTCAGCACTCATATGAAATTACAAGGTTAAGATCTTTAAAGAGAAAGTCATACTTAGAAAACACACAAACCTCCTTATCCTGTCTTTGGAAAACGGCAGATGTATTTCTTCAAATATACATTATGAAAAGTTAAATATATTAACATATAATCTGCTCTTTTTCCCAGTGGTTGTTTTTATCAGCAAAGTTGTGCTTTATGCAGAGACTTTTTTATAGGGTGGTAGTAATTTCTGGAGTTTCAGTAATAATCAGGACCCCATGATTAAACAATTCCTGTATCAGTACCTTCAATGTAAACAGACTGGTGAAAACTAATAGCAGAAGAAAGAAATCAATGTGATGAAACGATGTGCACAGGATTACACAGGTGATCTGTTGAAGACCCAGCGAGACTTCTGATAGCATTGTCAGAAATTGCAATCTTTGCTATGCATGAAGTGCCTGTGGGACTATCCGAGACACCGCTTTTTGACATTGGTGTGTTTGAAAGAAAGCAAGATGGTAAAAAATAGTCTCTCTCTTAATGTCAACTCAAGGGTAGAGCTACCACCGTGCTCACCCCTGCCTCCTGGAAAAAAAAAGAAAAAAAAAAAAAATCAATGTTGAGTAGTACTACTCATTTAAGATGTCCATAATCAAAGTTTTGACACTGATAATTGTTGCTTTTTCCCAGATAACAAAGTTTTGCTTTAAACCATATGAAAGCTAACAGAATGCAAATGCAAGCGTTTACACTAATAAATTGGGATTGACTTGGAACGCTGTTTAATAAACTCTCTGCAATTGTCTGCACAGTTGTAGTTGGAAGGAATACAGTAATGTCTCTGCAGATGCAATGGCAATAATCAGCTGAATAGGGTTTCTGTTCAACGCTTGTCTCTCAGATACCTCAGTCCTATGCCCCATCAACATCTGCCTTAGTTCAATGCTCCTTAGACATAAGAGCTGTATTAAATTTTCTTTAGATCTGCCTTTACTCCTAGATTTTCTTGTAACATGGCAGGATTGCACTATTTGTATACAAAGGTGACTGTTTTACTCTGTACAACATGAGATTGTACTATTTGAGCTGTATCAATTGTATCTGACATTCTTTGAGGAGAATCTGTTAATTTCACCATTACTCTTGTTCTCCCAAATTCCCATTCCACCTGTCTCTCCTCCAGGTTACGCACCCTGTTTTGTGCCACCTGAAATAAGTTGGCTGCCTCAGAGAACTCAGGATCAGACTTGTGTGGCATTTGTACACATACGCAGTGGGTGCTCGCATGATTTTCTTCCGGGTGCTCTGATGTAGCAGCGATCGATCAGTCAAACCATCAATAAACTACCTCCCTACCTCCCTATATTTTTGTCAGTCATTCCCAATTCATTTGGACAGTGATCCTTGACTAGAAATTCAGAGCACGAATATGTCATCTCCTTTCTCCTGAAAGCTGCTAATGTAACCAGAAGCAGGTCACAATCAGGCCTGCCCTTAGAGAAAAATCTCTACACAAATGCCCAGGCAGACACAGGATTTTGGTAGTAACCACCCCTTCAAAACACCAAGAGGCAGGTTCGGCTGATGCTACAGCCTCGGGGCCCCATGGTGCTTAGTGAGGATTTCACATCTCCATGTGTTTATCCATGGGGATTCTATTTTTACTTCCCTGTATTTATGAAAATGGAGCTTAAAGCTACATTTCCAACGATAGCATCTTCTCAGTTTTTTGACACACATGGGTCATGACATTTGTGTTTATGTGTAACCCAAGCCCAACCAGCAATACGTGCAAAGCAAGGGATAAGCCGCTAGAGCAGGGAGAACTATTATTAGCGAGCAATTGACTCAGCAAATGTATATCTATTTTCTCTTTGTGAGTTACCTATCGGTCCCCACTGGATGGTTCCCAAACCCACAGAATTGTTTCTAATGACCACTGCATACCTCTGGCGTGAGCACTTCTATGAGCATGTAATCATGACAGCTTCTCATACCATAAATAACTTTGCAGATAAAATGAACGTGAAGTTTCGCAGGAAGTGAATGAAAAGTGACTTTCAGTCCAAATGACTCAACCTCAGCCTGTATCCAACCAAATTTCCACAGCTATTTACTTACAATGTTTGCTACCTACAGAATACTAAAATAATTATACAAGGAACATGCAGACCTTATTTACATCTACAAGAGCTGGAATGTTGTGAAGTTGCAAATGTCCATGTCTACACACAATACTGGAAAGTGCATTGGCTAATGTCCTTTTGTACTGAAGTAATACAATTAAATGTTCTTATTGTGGCCAAATCTTACAAGGCATATTTTAGGGTGGTTCTTTTGACTTTTGAAACACAAAAGCGTTTGTCAATGACACTGCCTTTATCTTATGAAGTATCATTGGACACACAGGGCATACTTCAACCGAACATTAATGCTTGTCACAGTGGAAAGTATTTTTATTTCTCAATTGAGCTAAATTTCTTACTCTAGTCAACTCATATAGTAAAAAATAGTAGGTCTGTTTTCAGGACATGGTACCAGTTTAGAGCTAAAGCTGTGACATCAGGGAGTCAGGATTTCTGCAATATGATATGTCTATTTTTTTGTCTGTCTACCTCTCCTCCTTAACTCTCTCTTTCCCTTTTCCTGGCCTTCCCCCCCACCCCCCAAATATCTTTTTTGTATGGGAGAGCAAGGTTAATAAAAATAAATGGTAGCAAATGGAAACAGTTCAACTAATCACAAATGGGGCTGATTAGAAAATTAGAGAAAAGCGTCCTACTCTCCGGAGACTTCTGTTATGGAAAACAGTGGTGAAGCAGGACAATGAAGTATGTTTGTTATTTATTGTCTCCATTTATTACATTAAAATAAGTATCCCATTTTTGTTTGTGCCTCAAGTCCAAATGGATAGCAGAGTACAGCAAATGAAACATCCAACATACAATTAAATATACAAGCCAAGTTGGCCATTAATAGTTCACTCTCAAGCATCTGGATCCTGAGTACACAGTTATACAAGTTGAATTAATATGGTTGTTTATTCACATTCTTCCGGAGCATTTTCAGCCACCAGTCCTTTGCAATAATATTACACCCAGCCAGGCTGGAGTCTGGTGACTGGTTTTTCTTATGCATATCCCTAAGAAAATTCCTGAATACGTAAAAAAAAATAAAAAAATAATGCAGTATCATTCCTCTTTACTTACATCTGAGATGTAAGTAATGTGATTTAAAGTCTATTTAACCTTCAGTTATCTGTGTCCTTGTTAGGTATACTAAAAATAGTAGAAAGTTGGCTAGCACAGCAATGGTTTGAAAATATTTTGATATTCCTTCAATCTTTAACCCCATGGACTTTTCTAAATATAGTCTGTCTTCAAAATATTAATTTTACTTGGAAGCAAAACCGAAGCTTATTCTTCACCTGTAGAACTTACATTCTTTTTTCCTGGATCTTTCAAAAATACCACCCTTATTGGGGAAATTCAGTCAAGGCAGTTTTTTTCCAGCCTGAGGACTATGGTTGCAAAGCCTCTACATGAAAATTCAGCCACTGATTCAGTCTCTTTTGATTTTACTGTCCATTTTTTCTCCACATTTGAGAGGTTTCTGCAAGGCTATGTACAAGCTGTGATTTCACTGGGTTCTCCAACTACCAGTAAAATGTCAGTTGAAGTGTTAGGAAGCCCTTACACTATAATCCTTTACACTTCCCTGGAAGATTCCATCCTCTGAAGGGAGTATTATAATTATCTGAAAACCAGAAAAAGTCAGGATCATGGGATTTACTTCCCAGTGGAATTTAAATCTGAGATCCATAGGGATCATCTAAAGACCATCTATTCAGGATATCAAAATGCCACACTAAGTCAGTATCACATTATACACTTTGATCTATAAAAGGAGATAAGATGTTTCAATCAGCACTGAATAGCAGCTGTCTTTAATGGCTTTAAAGATAGAATAGACTATTTCAACTATCATATAGTGTCATTTTTAACATCTCAGTATTAGGAGTGGTAAGCAGTGACTGTAAGATATATAGTATGGTATGAAGTGAAGTTAAAATATTTCTCTCAATAAACAACCAAAAATAGCATCTGAAATGAAGTTTGGAGATTCTGAAAAGAATCTTTATTCTGAAAAGGCCCTTGTGAAAACTTCTTTTTGGTATTCTTGTTTCTCATGAAACTTCAATTTTTGAACAAAAATTACAGAAACTCCAAAGTTTCCCATGAGACAAAAATTCCAACTTTTGACTAGATGTTCTTGGGAATAAATAGGCAGCTAAATGTCAGCTCCCACTTCAACATTGTAGGTAAGAGAGAAAACATGGACATGTAGGCAAAGGAGTAACAATTTGCTGTGGTGGTAGGAAGATTAGGAGGGCAGTGCTATAGCCTTTGTTTTTATATGTGTTATGAGACAGAGTTCAGAAAAGTGCTTCTTGTGAAGACCACAATCATGGCAATCTATTGATTTGGTTCAAAGCAAAGGTTAACAGTTCATTTAGTTACACATATCTGTAAAAATCAGGCTTTACAGTATGGGGATCTCAAATACAGCTGACAAAAGCTTATCAAGGTCATAGGCCTGCAAGGGGAAGCTTGAACAATTTAGAGATAAGGTGAAGAATTTTGTAGCTATGATTGTTGTTATGTAGCTATTTCACTGGCACAATTTTGGTTTTGGTGCAGCCCCAGTAATCTTTTTTAAAGATTTGGAAATCTTGTTGGAAGAGACTCTGCACTCTCTGAGTACATTTCAGGCACACCAAGAGAAAGCTGAGAGTCTTTGCTATCCTGCTAATCCCAAAATTGATGAGGGATTTCAGCTTGCTCAGAGGATATTGGAGTGGTCACAGAAAGAATTTGTTTTCACTGGGGACTGGCTTGCACTATAATTAGTGACAGCAGAAATATCATGCTCTTCCCCTGCTTTGCACTTCAATTTTTGTCCCTAAAGGAGGAAAATATATTGGTTCTCATCAGATTTGTTCGCCCCCTTTCTACGTCACTTATGATGGGGTTCAAATGTTTTTGGTTTTTTTTTTTTTTTTCTTGAAAGCTCCCAGTTTCCCCTCACCTTTCCTCATACTTCACATTTTTTGATAGCCCAAGCACTTTCTCCCATCTTCTCTTTCCTTTTCCTCTTGCTTCAGCTCTCTCCTTTTCTCCATGTTTTCCTTTGTACATGAAGAAAAAAAAAACCCACAAACCAACACAAAACACAAACCTTCTTCCTGTTTTCAACCACCTCCTTCAGAATGAAGATTATGGCTGTTTCTTTTCTCATGAATTATCACAGCTCTGCACAGTGTAACGCATTTGTTACCTACGCCAATTTCCTGAACAGAGACACACAGCAAGATTGGTTTTTTCATGATACAAAGCATCATCCTAATGAAATTTCTTCCCAGACAGAGAAAGATACAGAAGGAGAGAGGGAGAATTCTCTGTTTTCATGCTTCCAGCTTTATCTACTTTAGGATCAACCGTTCAATCCAAGCTTAATGAAGTAATTAGGTCAGTGCAAGGCAGTTTCTCAAGAGCAGAGCCTTTTGGAATTTTCTGTTCTTTCTTAAATGCAGAGACATTATCCAATACAGCACAGTTCTCACAAACAACGTTGTGTGATGCACATTCAATCTGGCTACAACACAGCACCGCAGCAAGTCATCATCATTCAAACTAAACCTGGTGACATTTCAATGTCTCTCCCATTTTTCTTTTTCCTCCTGTTTTTCAGGACCCAAAGAACTTCTTTTTCTTGCAAATAGTCTTGTTCTGTATTGCTACCAACAGTCCACAGAGTTTTTCTCAGTGATGAGGAGATTGTGTATTACAGCTCAGTTGAGTACATTTTCGCTGTCTAAATGAAGACATTGTGGCAGCAAGCATCTACACAACAGCACGCACAGAGTTGTATCTATACGGTGTCTGACAAAGAGGTCCACATGTAACTCACAGTGCCTTTAATATATTCTCCTATTAATAAATGATACAAATGTCCCGTGACATTTTATACACTGCATTTCTGATACAATTGTATTATTGTTTAGTTGACATCTGTAACAGTCAACTACTGTTTCTGTACAAACTAGAAATGCTAGAGTGAAAAATACACTCCTACGTCAGTTTAGCTATAAAGATTAATTGCTGGAAAGCCATAAAATACTTCTGTGTTAATCAGTTTAAGCAGCAATAGTCTCTTTCTGGAACCAGAAATTCATTAATTAATCATCCCAACTGTAAATGCAGTCTAGGCAGAAAAATCAATAAAAACCCCAACCATTCTTTTAAGGTCAGATGTTATCAACCAAAACTCTGCTGTTTTACTTACGCAAGACTGCACATCTCGTTAGAGATAAGGAAACCACTGCTGAAAAAAATTTTGTATATGCGATGATGAATTTTCATAAAGACCTGAAAAAAAGTCTTTTCAGTTTTACTGAACTTGCTTTTGTCCTCATCCTTCTAACACCATTACTGTCTCATTTTGCACTGCCTGCCCATGAGCGGAGAAGTCATTGAGCCTAAGGCTAAAGGGCAGTTTTGATCATTATTGAATTTGTAGTTTTAACAGTTATTATTCTACAGAGGACTTGGGAGATTTTCCTAAAATATGGATATAACGTCTAGGTAGTGAAAAGTTTTACATATGTTCTGGAAATACATGAATGATTGAGTAATAAATAATTTTAATAAATAATTTATTTATAAATTAATAAATAATTGAGCAACAATAACAGTTTATCATAAGAAAGGATGGGGTGGGGGCACTCAAATTAAAGATAATAGATGTAAAAGCAGCTAAAGCTATTATTTTTCACACACACAACAACAATGTGGTACTCAGTGGCACAAGATACACTTGGTACTGAATCCCAAATTGCTACCAGATTTGTCTAAATCAGAAAGATTTATCCTACAGAATAAATTTCAAAGAAAAATCCATCCAGGACTATTAAGCACTATTAAGTCCCTCAAACACAGACTGTTGCATTTACAGGAGACAGATATTCTTACAGTTTTCATGCATTCTTTCCCTAAATATCAGCTTCAGACCTTTGACAGAGGCAAGATCTTTGGCCTTTAGTCTGTCTTTAACATGAGTATGTCTTATCTTCTGTCCTAGCTTTTACTTCATATGACTCACTAGTCAGTATTTCTGTCAGCAGATGGCATTACTCAATATGACCCATGAAAGTAAACAGAAGAAAAGCGAGTTAATTGTTTCAGAAAAGGAAGTCTTCTTCAGAGTATGATAACAGATCAGTTCCATCTATTTTCATTTTGGAAATTCCACTCAATGTTAAGCAAAAGAGAATAAAAATGGTTCTTAAATATATCCCTAAAAAGCATTACATAATGTGAAGCAAGAAACTAACTTTCTAAAAAAATATTAATTGCAAGTGTTGTATTTAACTCAGATTTTTCCTTGAAGTGTAAAACGTATTGTAATGCAAATAATTTTCTAAGTAACATTAGCAGCAGCTGTTACTTAAAAATCCTTTAGGAGTAATTAACCATGATCAAACATGAAAGTGTTTCAACCAAAAAAAAAATAATTCTTGATTTACTGAGATTCCTTTTGCCTACAACTGGTTTTGTATAATTAAATCTATCCACAAGGATAGATTTCGGCGGGTTTTTGGTTGTTTATTTAAACTTTTTACTTTTTCATTTGTTCCCTCTACATGCTATCAGGCCAAATGCTGCTCTCTCCCAATTCCATCTCTCAGGGCTGTAATAAAAGATTCAGCTATTGAAATAAAAACAGATTGCCAAATAAAATACCCTATCACCATTAACAATGTAATATTAAAGAATCTAAATTACCAGGCTGGTGGCTAGTTTCACCATCCTCACTCTTGTTACAAATGTTTTGTTATATGAATACAGCTGATGAAACATGTTCCTGTTTCTCCTGATACTGATATTGGTAGAATTCATTCCTTCAAAAATTCAAAAAGAAATCAGATTATCAATGGGGAATGGCAATGTGAGCAGGAGAGAGAAACTATCTGGGGCTTTTGTTCTCTTCAGCAACCCTGACAGAGGTTTTATGAATATGTTCATTCCCAAAAAGCAGACCAAGGCAAACACCAGAAACTCAATGTCATCTGAACTGCATTCAAATCAGGTTTAAACCAACGTGGGTCACCTCTGCCTACACTGGGTAAAACAACTTGTGGATTTTGAAAGAGAGACAAGGAAAACGTATAACCAACCGAATCCCTGATTATGTAAGTTACTTACCAAATGAAGTCATTACTCTTTGTGAAACATTCCTTGACGTTCTGGTCTCTTCAGGCAGCTCAGGAACCTTCTCAGCAAACATGCAAGTTACCTGCAAATTTACAGGCTTTCAGAAATGGCTTTTTTGTTGGCCACAATACCACCATAATAGACTTAAATTGACTTTCAATCTGTGTTTCACCTTATTTAAGTTTCACATTTGGGAATATTTACAAATACAGGGAATGTGACTGTCATGTTAAACGCTGACACTGGTTAAGCCATTTCAGACAACTATCTTAGGTACCACCTCTATTCCTCCCCCTTCTCCTTTCCCCACCCCCCTGAAGGCTTTCACCTTTCTCCCCTTTCCTTTTATGAGGAAAAGATAAGCCCCTCATTAGCTCATTGAAACACACTTGAGCCACGTGCTTAAAATGAGACAACATAGATGGCAAAAATGCCCATTCATATGTAAATACACTGAGTGTACAAGCAATACAGAGCAATCCCTTTAGGAAAAGTACACTACTAAGAAGTTACACCCCTATCTTATGGGCCATTAAAAGAAAAATCATCTATTTGGGGGAAAGTTTTCAAGCAGCATTTTATTTCTTACAAAAAGATCTCACTGAAAATTTAACAGAAAACTTTTTAAAGAATTGACTGAAATGATACTGTTCGTTCTTCCAGATGTTTTCAATGACTGAGGATGTTCAACACCACAATGACTACAAAGATAATTTTAAACATTATGGGAAAAATCTCTATATGACAAATCACTAATGTATGGTCATGTTTAAAGGAAGAAAAACTCTGACAAGTTATCTTTGCTTTAAGCTGGAGTTCTGCAGCTAAAGATACTATGCCATTCAGAATGTAATTTACATCACTTAAAGTTCTGTTTGCAAACCAAATGTATTTAAGAATGCATCTAGGGAGCATGATTTCAGAGTTCATTCATTCAATTCTATAAAAATTTCTTTCTGAAAAGTCTTTTTCATTGACTTTGTGTCTACCAGTGAGACATAATTTTTCTTAGATTAGTATAATGGAAAGAATTGCTGCTGTATTTGTTGGGGGATTTTTTGCTTTAAAAACTAGCAGTTTATTAAGATGAACATTTTATGTATGTTTTGCTAAAACTGGAAATGCATTGAAAACTTTTTTCACACTTATTTTTGTGCAGTTTTGGGGAGATAATTTTATAGAAATCTTCCTCATCAAGAAGTACCCAAGAAAATTAATTCCATTCAAACATCTGCAGCATTTTTGTGCATTCCTAATTTGGCAGATCTTGCAGGGGTGATTTTCATAATATTCTTAGCACCACCCTCAGGAAATCTTTAAGATGTCTCCCATAAAACTGGAGATGTGTCATATCACTACTTTTTAAAATTTTTAAAATACTTGCTTATTTCTTCCTACCAGGGAAAGCTAATGATAGGCGACATATGAACAAGCATGAGAACTCATGCATATTCCAAGTTGAAAGAAACCTATAGCCTGAAAAAAAAGTATTTCCACAATGGGTAAGATGAGCAGCAGGTGAGAAAAAGATGTATGGGGGAGAATCACATATTATAGCTACCCATAGCTAATTGCTGTTTAGATGAAACATGTGCATCTGTTTTCAGCAATTAGTGTGGAGATCAATAGAAAACATATATATTTAATTAGACATATGGTTCATTTTACCATAATTGGAACCCCATGTCACTTCTGGCACTCCATATGCAGTACGCTCCAAATTGTTTTCTGGGGTGTATTTGCATCATATGGAAGGTGAAGCGCAGACACCAGCTGATACTCAGATCTCATTGTCTTGTGGTGCTGTTAAATGTAGGCATTTACGGTGACTTAACCAGACCAGAAACCAATAAAACTTTGATTTTGAATGTCATTTAACCCTTTCTCTGATGACTGACCACACTGTCTTTCTTGTAACAACAACAGCTGTTAACACCACATCTGTTCACCAGTGTTTGAGCTTACCAGTACTTTGAAGAAAGCTGTTTCCCAAGTCTCTAAAAATTAAAGAAATTTTCATTTCAACCCTTCTGAGAAACAGATACATTCATCATAAGGAAGAATGGCAGTGGAATTATGTTATTTTACTCATTGAATGACTCTTAATCAGTGATTTCAGGTTTGTTTTTTTTTTTAAAAAAAAGAATGGAGAACAGAAACAGAAAAAATGTCTTCCAGCAAGGTCTGAATGGACAATCTCACTCCAGCTCCCCAGATTTGCCCATTTACCCTGGTTACTGTAGGTCAATCTCATATATATTAAACTGTAAACGAGGAGAAGCTTCCTCTTTGGTGTCCAAGAACAGAAATAAAAAGCAACAGAATTTGGAAGGGAATTAGTAAAGCTTCCTATTCTCAGTGCCCAGACTGTCTGTTTGCATAAGTGTGACATCATAACATATGTTCATAAACATTTTAAGTGTTTAACTCCAGTGTCTAACTTAGATTATTTTATATGCTAATTTAAAGATACCAGATTTTTTATTAATTTAGCAGATATAAAGTGAAAGAAACAACAATAATTTAATGAAAATCACAGCTTTCACATAGTTCTTGCTCAGAATACTTCATGCTGTAAACATCTGGTTCAGGCTCGTGGATCTATTTTAAGTAGAACTCTTAATTAATAGTGCAAGAAAGCTCTGATAGAGAGGGTAAGGGAAGTGGCAGGAGGAATGTTGCATCTACAGTGGTTGACAACTATTTCTTAGACTTTCATGTTAAAAATTCTGTCCTCAGTCCAATAAAAGGTGCAGACACCAAACAGTATGGCAGTGAAAGTATTCTCTGAAAGGATCAATGGGTACCTTTGACATTTACCTGTCAAGTGACCCAGTAGCTAAAGATTACAAACAGAAACTAAGAGTTGAAGTAAAATAGATCTTCTGTCTGGGTGAAAGATTTTGAAGCCACTTGTCAGGAGAGCAGCTTTGCAAACAGATATGGGATATTCTGGGTGAGGGAACTTTCCAGTCCTCTTGTTTTATGCTCTGCTAATGTCAGGAAAGGATTGCTATTTCATGGAGAGAGAAGAATAGCAAAAGCATTAAGGTGCCGAATCTTACCTTTTGTTCCCATTTATACACAGCTACATGCACATTTTGTAAGGTGAGATGGTCAATGTACATAAACTGTCTTTGTGTCCAGGATTATGTTTCAGGGATGGCAAAATCTTTGAATGAAATACTCTGGACTGAAAACTATTTCCTCCCAATGCCCTGCACTAGAGTATTTGATCATCTGCAATAAGAACATCACTTTTCAGTCTAGCATGAGGTAAACAAACGTTGGTTTCACTTTATCTTAATGGACTGGCCTAAAATCTTCTGAAGTTGCTGAGCAGCCTTTTTATAAGAGGCAGAAGATACAGCTTTGTCATTCCTCAAGTTGAATAAAAAATTTTAGCCTTTCTTCCCACTTTTTAGGGAAACATTCTAAAGTAGTAATAGGCACCATCACCATTATTTTTTGTGAAGCTATTCCTGCCAGAGGAGAAGATCTGGAAAATTATTCTTCTCAGGAACATTACATGGAGAAATATCTTTATATAATTAATTTGGGGAGAAATTTGGCAAAACACTCTTCAAAACAGAGCAAGTTGGATTTTAAATATCTGGAGAATCAAAGAGTAAAGGATTTGCAGATTTACAGGCAGGTTTATGAGGAAATTTCTAGATTGCCATTTTGGGTATAGGTCCTGAAACTCTACCCATGCCTCCTTCAAAAATGTAAGTCTTTTTCTTCTTGGAATCATCCCTCTGTAATGGTACAAGTTCCCTAACAGGGTTTTGGGATCCCTCTTCCCTGTCTTTGTTCACTCCATATTGGTAGAGGAGTCCATTGACCCAAGAAACCTTTGCTCTTAAGGCAACAGCTGTATAAAGACACCCTTCCAGCAGACAAGTCAGCTGCATTAATTTGTTTTGTCAGGAAGTCGCTCTTTGTCTTAGTTATATAAATGAGCTCAGAACAGAGCAGCCAGGGAGCAAGTGTTAGAAATGCCAGGGAAAGTCCTGTAGTTCCTTTCTCATGCACTGCTTCAAAGATCCACTTCATTCTGCCTAATATTTTTTTCCTTCCTGGCCCTTTAAAGTGAAACTGTCCAGATCAAAAGTATTTTTACTGGACTGATGCCTATGAATATTGTCGGTAATTCCCCCAATTAATGGGAACTTTCCAGGTATTATTGCCATTGAATAAATTGTCATCACTATCTATGTTTTACAAGGGGAAATTTCTTTCACTGGTATCTGAATTCTTGCTCATGCTGCAGCCTCAGATATTGTTGCTGGACCAAGGCCTGAGCTTGGAATGCACTGATTTTTTTTTCTTAAAAAAAATCCCTCTAGAAATCTATGGAAAGTGAAATTGTGTGTGCGTGAAGTTTTGCTTTAGCAGTTGACAGAATTGCAGCTGCTTCAGCCCGGAGACAGAGCTCACTGTGCTGAACTCCCTTGGGATGCCCTGTCTGCGGCAAGAGCAAGGGGACAGCTCGCCTGTCAGTTCCAGTCCACTTTGCAAGAGACAGTAAGAGTTGATATCCTTCTTCCCTACTTTGTTCAAAATGATTGTATAACTCAGGATGTCATCGGTCTTTTTGACCGACAAGGCCAGGTTTTTTGCAAGGGCCACTTGGGCTACTTTTGCACCAAGAGCATGTTCCCACTCAGGACCTGCTGGGCTTCCCAGCTACGTCTTGGCTGCACAGCAGGGTGCGACCCACAGCTGAGGGACATGAGAAAAAAGCATATTCAGATCAAGATGAGAGTGACTGATAAGTGAGAGTGTTGGTCCTAGCTCTCATTCAGGCAGTGGCTATCTCATCCGTGTTGATAAAAGCACCATGTAGCATTAGATGCAGACCACAGAGGAAGGCAGCAGAGCTACTGGTGTCTGTCTCTGTACTTGCCAGGAGCCCTTGCCCTCTGACCAGGAGTTAAGCGTTGGTCTGATCCAACACCTTCTGCACGTTACCACCCACACAGAGATTATGCCCCTGTTCAAGCTGAAAGGATTGCTGCTTACCTCAGCCTCTGCCACGGGGTAGATGTTGGCAAATATTGACTTATTTTTTTGTCTAGCACTCCTCTTCTTCTCTTTAAACTGATTTTAAAGAGAAGATATTCTTTTGCATCCTGAGGATAGGTACAGATCAGGTAAACATTTACGGACATAACTGTGTTGCCTAGAGATCAGAGATCCGTGCTAGGAAATGCAAAACTACTGCTGCCACCTCAGTGAAAAGCCCACTGCTTGTAGCCATCTCACTAGCAACCTCTCTAAAGACTTAGCTGCTCTGGGGAAATGGGAAAATGTCATCTCCTCCCAGCCCTTAGTTATTTAAATGCTCCAGTGTCAACCAATATTATTCCGCTTTTTTGTTTTTCTCCATTAGACAGCTGCTGGCTCTGCCTTTATGGGAAAGCCACCCTTGAAGTCACTTGACCTCTTGGTGCCTTAGTCAACACAGATGGAACATTGAATAAAACCAGGATGTTGCTAGAAATCATATGACTCATTTGAACTGGGGAGGGAGGACATTTAGGGGAGGTGTTTTTCTTTCTCCTTGGATAAATAAGAGTTTGACTTATCTAATTATACGCAAAGGTGTACAGATTCTGTTTTGCAAGGATGTGTTTTCACAGTCCATCAGTCATCTTTAAAAAGTCAACAGCTGTATAAGAAAAAATAGCATACAGTTTGATCTGAAGCAGTACCTTATACTTCCTGTATCCAGATACCAGGATCACTGCATGGGAAGAACTGGCATATAGATGGTATCTGCTTTATGTATCAAGACTTTAATTTGTTTTATAATTATATTTAGAAGTGTAACAGAATTCTTGTTACATGTAAAACAATTGAATAAATTGAAAATACAATTTTTTCTCAGAGGCAAAATCCCACAACCTATAGTGAGGACTTTTTCACTATCATGACCCAGCAGCCTCCCCAAAGAACTGCCAGCAATTGCCTGGAGGTCATGAGCTTGTTTCCTTCCCTTTTTTCTGGCCTTCTGCCAAAGCAGATTTGTTCAGACATTAAAACCAGCTCTACTTGTTGCTTCAATACACCAACAATAGCTAATCATCCTACTCTGCCAAATCATGGAGTGCCTTTACTGAAGTACCATGGGAAGTAGGAGTAAAGATACTGTGTTGTCTTAGAAGCGGACTGAATATAAAAAAATTCGGAGCCATGAAATCAAGAACTGGGTGCCAACACAGGTGGAAGCAGTAAAGATTGAAACCTCAAACTGGAAAAAAGCACACGTTAGCTATTAATCTGTCAGAAGGACAGTGTCTAACTATTTCTCTCACATCTATTTGACTGATATCGAGTAGGTTCTGCACAGTAAAGTGTTAGACTTTACTGAAAAGAAGAGGCATTTAAATATTAAATTGATGTGAAGCTGTCTAATGGTGAACAATTCCAGAAGGCTGACCCTTTCATTTAGATGCTTGTAATGCAGACTGAGAAGTTCTGGAGGTGCATGAGAGGAATTCTAGTACAACCTCATCGTTATGTAACTGGACACAGAATATGTCTGCTTGCAAGCAAAGATCAAAGTGGTTTTGATTGGAATGCAGTGTTCTACTATCGTTATTGCAGTGTACTGCTAAACAGTGCCTGGTCAGAAGTTTTCCTTTCATGATCCCACACAAGCACTTTCTTTAGATTTGGAGAAGGGAGCCTTCACCTCATCACTCCCTGATATTTTCATTTAGCTTTCACAATTGATTTCAACGTCCAAAAAGGTTACGTTGAAACCATGCATTATTTACAGCTTCACGTGGCTTTTGGGACCACCAATACATTACGAAAGGTTTGTGAGTTTTAGTGGGTCAGTTGACAGCCCTGGTCTGCACTATCTTCTGAACAGGAAAAGATTGAATCAGGATGATCTCAGAATCCTAAAATGCCTCTGATGCTGTGGCCCTCTTAAAATTCTGACATCCATTTATTGAGAGAAATAAACTCTATAATAATGGCAGTAAAATAAATGGCTGCGCACACAGTATGAGAAAACAGCATACTGTTTTCTGGATGTCTTGGAAGTCCATAAAAGCAGCACAGAAGAAACAGATGCGTCAGTGAATCAGAAAACAAAGGGCAACGGTTAATTCCAGAGGAGAGGATACATAAGCAGTTTCAAGACGTGGCTGGAAGCCCAAATCTTAAGAGAAAGCCTTTGTAAAAAGGGTGACATTAGTTAGCACAGCTGTAAAGTAGGGTCTGTATTCAGTCTTGGGGTCTACTGGTTTCTGTTCACAGAAGGTGTTGATGGTCTCACTGAGAAGGGACCAGCTCACCAAGAGGGACAAAGCACAGGCTTGTGGCCAGTGTACACGCCAAGTTCCCACCACAAGCTCAGGAGTCCTGGGAAGGATTTGCATCTCTCCTTCCTTCGGGGAAGGTGTGACTCAAGATGGAGCTGTGCCTAAACACCACAATCAATCTCTGTGTTAACATGACAGATACTCTTCAATTTAAATGTTCTTGCAACACAAACTGCGTGGATAGAGCTGCTTGTTATTTACAGCGTACTCCACTGAATCCCAGCTTATCTCAGTTACTGATGTGTCCTCTTAAGTACCCTATTCATAAGGCAAATAAAGTTATATTGACCATGATCACATGCTTGTTTTGTAACCCCTTGCCTATTGTGAAGCCCTGGTAGATCTGTGTAATTCAGAGACCTCCTTCTTGACCTACTTCAGTGATAACTGCTTTTTGTTCCGTCCTTTGATAAACATTATTTCACATCTGGAAGACAGTTGCACATATTTGAATATTTGTAACAGATGTTTTGCATATAATTTAAAAATAGTTTTTAAGTGAAAGTTTAAAGAGTTGCTGCATATTACTTTTATTGTTGTTTTTATTGAAAACAAATAATTTGTAAGCTTGCTTCCTCCACCATTACAGTAGTAGAAATACACAATGAACCCAGTTAGTATAACAGAGGTTTCTGCCCAGCAGAAGGCACTTTAGTGAAGTTTCAGTGAATAGAATTGTTATTAACCATCGATGCAAAATCCTGATGTAGAACTGCCCCCTGAATCTTATACTAGGAGCAATGATGTCATATTGAATCTTCTTGTAAGTTATAAAAAGGATATATGTTCCTCACAGGCTGTGGGTAGCCAAAAGTTACTGTTTATCAACAAATTTCATAAGGGGCTTAAACGCTGATATTAATGCTGTTACAGCAAGGATTGTTTTGTATGCAGGCATGCACTGTTTAGGCATAAAACTTGCAGTAGACTTCACCCTCCAGTCTATTTCATTGATACTGTCTTCCACTAACTTTAAAATCTCTGTTGTCACAATTTCTCTTCAATTCCTAGCGAGGCATAACCAAAATCAATGCAGCAGATGATGTCAGTAGGCCTTTATATTTAAAATCTCAAGGACAGGGTAAGCATGGGAACAACAGTATTTTCACAGACCTATTTGGCTCTGCGAACCTCAGCTGAATCACACTGGTCAGTGGCACCGATGCATCTGTTCTGTGCTTTTAAAAAGAGCTTCAGTCCTCAATGTGCTCTTGACGGTATACATTTTAAGTGCATGTGTTCTTAAGAAGTCCATTCTCACTCAATAGTTTAAAAGTAAAGAAAAAAGCCTCACTCTTCTGTAAGTGTTAGAAGTGGCTAAACTCTGTTACCTAAAGAAAAAAGTAAGTTCTTTTTACCTGCATCTCTGTTCCACTCAAAAACATGTCTGCAGAAACTACTGGCTCATAAAGTTGCTCAGTTGTTCATTGAATTAGTTAAAGGGATTCTGAACTTTATTGTTAATGGGACTGAAATAGTTATTCATAATCCAAATACTCACTTCCTCAAAAACAGTTAAAAAAAAAAAAAAATCTTCATTTTGCAACAATAATAGCACGAATATATACTGGAAAGTTTATTACATTGTAAATCACTGTTATAAAAGAGTTTTCTTTGGAACAGTTATAAAATAAATTGATGAAAGAAGATAAATAGAATGATTCATATGTTCATGTGAACTCTGCTAAACTACTTATGAAGTGAATGAGAATTAGTGGTTTGTAAGAACTCTCTGCTTTCTTTAGCTATGAAGCTTTGGTGTTTGACGGAAGAGTCTGATTGAAAATAATGACCTCATCTACTGATTTACAATTGACCGTTCTGTTATTAGGGATATAATGAGGCTTTCTGCTAATTAGAGCTCATTGGAGCTCATTATCTAGAGACTGACATTTCCCATAAAATACGAGGGTATGCTGGAGACATGTATGTCTCAGCTATAGTCTGGCATTCTGGTATCATTTGAGGACTGTAATTTTGAAAAATAACTGAAGACCTCATGGGCTGTGAAGAGGAGGAAGCAGACAGTATAAAGGCTGGGCACTGTGCCACTGTAAATACAGAAGTGTTTGCCATCCATCACATCACTGGTCTGGGCAATACCCAGAGTTATGCCTCCAGGCCAAACTCAAAATCAGGTTTTGTGGCTCTCAAAAACAATTAACTGAATCTGGTATTTGTTTAACCCTTTATTGCTTATGGAACTTATATGAAATGTATCCATAGATACATAGATAGAACCACACATACCGACTGGCGTTCACATAAACCTGAAGAAAGTAGGGTATAGAAAGTGTTCAGATTAAAGCGCAGTAATGCTAAAAAAGATTTCTTCCTAAATGTGGGATCATAGAGAGTTAGGAAAGCAGTGTTTGATCCTCAAACATTGCAAACAACCTTCTAGAATAATTATAACATTTTTCCCATTTTCTGCTTTCATAGGCTTCTGTCACATTTCCAAATGTTCTGCAAACCCAGTGAAGTCAGTGAAGTTTCTTAGATATACCTGAGATTGAAAATGCACCTTTGTGAGCTTCATCTTGCTTCCTCTTTTGAGAGTAAATGTGGACACCTGTAATTTTGAAAAATTCCTGTCAACCCATTTGAATTTTCAAAGGTTTCTGTAATATTTGCAAACAACTCTGTGAAGCATTGGGCCTTGCTCTCTTCTGCTGCTTGAAGAATGGTGTATACAAAAGGTACAAAGGTATCTCTTGTGGCTTCCTTCTGAGCAAAACAATGATTAACCATACATTCCTTTTCCTAACTGTGTAGAGTATCTTGGCAGATTTCCCACCTTCAAGTGTTTGTATGTCTCAGTGGAGGCATGCGGTCTGACAGCACCTTTTAATATTAATACAAACCTCGCCATAGCAACATGAGTGTTGCCACAAAAAGGGTCACTCAAGTCACCTGGAGAAATAATTTGAATCACTATGGGGAAAATTCCAGATTAAGCCCAGCTTCCCAAAATTGTTGTAAGACACACAATTGTTTCAGTCCCAAACTCTGGCTCAGTATTGCATTCCCCATCCATTTGCAAGGAACCACGGCTTCATTTTTCATTAGATCTTAATAGCAAGAAGTAAGAATACACAGGACTCCATCTTTAATTGCCAGTAATTTGTAGCACTTATGAGTGATTTATGGCGAACACAGGGAATTACCCCCCTTAACCAATAAGGTCCAATAGGCTCAGGCCCTCAGTAGATGTTGTTCCCCTCCACAGCAGCTCTCAGGAAAGAGTCTCTGTCACGGTGGTAAACCTCCTCCAAGTGCTCAGGGCTTTGGCAAGGGGAAGGACTCAGCCCTCAGAACCACTTCAGTCAGATGCAGGAACCAACTGGTTGCAATCCTCTAAGGGTACCTGACTTTCTCCTCGCATAAAAGCAGGGACTGATGTTCTCCTATGTGAGTCTAACCATCGTTTTCATTACAAGACCTTTAATTACAGTGACAGAGAAGAGCCCAGGTACATAACACACATTTCACATGATATTTCTTTTAATCCATCCCTTCACATACTCTCTGTTCTGTGAATCACTGGCATGAGATTTTCCTTCCAAAAAGTTGAAGTTAATAGGTGAAACCCTTGACCTGAAGAAAACAATGCCAAAACCCTCCAACGTCATACCAATAAATCCTACATGACTCTGTGGTTCCTGAGTTCAGGACAGAAGAGAGCTACAAATACAATGAGAAACCTCCTCTGGTTAGGCCACACTGCTGTCCCTTCTTCAGACCACACCGTTACTCAACAGGGCAAGGTAAATTGCGACGCAATATTCACTGTGCCCTTGTCTTAAGTTTGCCCATGTATTAAAAACAGGAACAGAGGAGATATCAAAAACCCCAGGCACAGGAGGGAACTCCAGCAGTTCTCTGAGCTCAGCTACCCTGAGGACAAAACTCTTTTCATGCTTTTCTGAGAGAATACTAAAGAAGAAGCAGCAGGCTTTTGGTTTTAAATGAGATGCGCCATACAATTTAACTCCTCTTTTTTTTTAAGCTTCATAAACCCAAATGGCTTCAGAAAGATTTTTCAGAAAGAAATTGTGGGGTCTTCAGAGCATCTCTACTTTGGATTGCTACTTAAAGATGAAAAATCTCTTTGTCTTTTGAAGTCCGCTCATCATCTGTCAAGGAAAGCATTGAGGAAAAATTTATAGGATGTGTCTGGTACTTTGGGCAAACATGAAAAGATTTATCAGAAACGAAAGAAACCATAGAGTTTACTTTTATCACATGCTGAAGGATCACAAAAAAATATTTCACAAGAATCAAATAGCTGGAATGGGTGAGGCTGATCTGAAGCAGCATGAAAAGACAAGAAAATTCATCTGTGCTGGGATCTTAAACTGCTGCTTAATGAGTATTTTGTTTGATGACAACAATTTCTTTGCTGAAGCTGAGAGAAGGTGCTACAAGTGGCAACTCTGACATGATCATGTACAGAGTCTGTCCCCGTTGCTATTCTCAGCATCACAGAAGAGCCATCTGTGAAAGCATTATTTTCCATGGTAAGATGTGGACACCACTCCCTTCAAGGGACCTTGTCCCAAAGGGACCCTCAAATAGGTAAAAGAAGGCATCATCCTGGACCAGCTACATCACAAAGTCTTGTCCTGAAAAACAAGCAAGCTAGAAAATTGCTGAGCTGTGATGAAGTTACTAAGGTTGCCAACTGAAGTATGCAAAGAAGTAATCTCAAGATCCACCCCACCCACTTTGTATATATGGCAATAGGGATTTTAACTAACTAATTAAATCACTTCCAAGACTTTGTTAAATGTACAGGGTGGTGATGAAACGTTTCTGCTGAAGAAGTCCAGGTCCTCCAATATGCTGTCAGTTGAGACTTGGAGGTACAACACCAGAGCCTGCTGTGTGCTCCCAGCTTCCACTGAGGTGGGAAATATACAGATGCTATCCCACATAGGCACTGCAGTCCCAAGGATCACAGGAAAAAACAAGGAAAAAAGATCAGTTCTGTCCTGACTAGCATTTAAATAGCTTGCAGTAAATATGTCTGGGGACCACACACTAAATACATAGAGAAAACAAATTTTGAAACACCTTCTTACTAGGGACACCCCATCCGTGGTGAGCATTGGACAAGGCAAGGGTGGTCTGGGATCCTACCTTAATGCATATGCACAAAACAGCTGGGTTATGGTCACAAAGACAGCCCTTAAATCTACCATTTCCTAACTTCTCGATTATGTGGCTTTTAATATTGTGTTTTTTCTGTGTGTGTATAGTTTTAACACATGGCAGCCAAAGAATTCAAATAAGGAGATCCAGCCTTTCTGTAAACCTGCTGAGAATTTTTCTCTTCCTTGAAAACCACAAGAGTACTTGCCAAAGGTTAAATGGATTTTTGTTTCAGTTTAGATTTCTCACTAGAGTAAGTGACTGCAAATCAAGACATCTTTTCTCTGTTACAAACTCAAGCTAGGAAAGTTTGGAGAAATCGATTAAACTTAGTTTCTGTCCATTCAACTCATACTCCTTCCTGACTTACCTTTGATGTTTAAAATCTTCAGGGCCTAAATTATTGCATGTTTCTGTCTAAATCGTGACATCATAAAACATGTAAGTGTGTAACTCAGGACTAAGCTTTATCATGTTGCAGAAATATGTTAGTATGCTCCTTTTAGGAGCAAAACACATTGATTAAAGCCTGTGTCTTCCCCTGTCCTTATCACTGAGAAGTCACTATTGATAGGGCTTAGATAGGAAGGGGATATTCAAATACAGATCTTTCCTCTGCCTGCTCTGTGTGTGGGATTTAAAACTAGATCCTGTAACCACTGCAAAGCTAGAGATATTCAGGTCTAATATCCTCTCAGTCTCTCTTGTCCTACTGTGTGAAAAATACTTAAATATTCATTGAGCTTGTTCAGAGTGTGAAAATGACTATATTTAGATCCCAACCTCTGCTCACGCAGCTACTAATGTGTGTAAAGCAGACCACCTTCAATAAAAAAAAAGACTTTGCTCATCTTATTCTATGGTTTAAGTGTAAGGGAGCTCTCTTAGGAGGAAAGCAATTTTATTTCAAAGCCTTCCTCTGAATCAGATATAAAGAGGACCTGAACATAAGGATTCAATGCTTTTATTTCAGCTACAATGACAGCCTTCCTCTCTTGGTTTTTTTTTAATGACACTTTTGCATCTACCCTACTTCTGAAAATGATTTGTGGCTTTGAAGTATGAGTTAAAGTGATCCACTGTTCCTCTACTCAATAATTTGTAGATGAACCACCTTTTAGAAAAGAGCTAAATCCTACTCTTGCCTGGGAATTCCCTGTTGGCCATCTAAAGTTGCCTCCCATGCATCTGGCTGTCTTTTCTGAGCCTCCTGGGCTTCAGATATTTAAATTCACTCTATCAGTTGCCTGGCACTAATTTGGCGGTTGAGGATTGCCCATTTGTGCCGCTGCAAATCAATTCTCCCATATGTGCTCAGGCCAGACAGGAGGCAGGGTGAACGGCTGTAGTGGCTCTTTGGAGGTTGCAGGGACACCAAGGGTGATACTGCCTCCTGGCTGGGGTAGAGTGCCCAGAGGGGGAAAGTCCAGGAGGTGGCACCAGCCAGGCCACAGCCCACCCCTCTCTAACCCAGAACACTCTCTAACTCAGAACCCAGCTCTGCAATATCAGGCGATTGTGCAAAAGCCAAGTAGAAAACATATGGAAAGAATGAAACTAGGGAACCTTGTAAAAAGACTGCTTTTTGGAAGATGAAAAACATGAAGAACAACCGGAGAGCCTGAAGGAAAAGCTACGGGTACTGCCAGTCTTTTTCTGTGCAAATAGAAACCCTTGGCCAAGATTTGAGGTATGAGGCATTTGTTAGCAATACTATGGCTAACCAATATCACATTGGTGCACTTGCGATACTTTCATTTGAGAAGGCCTGATCTTATGAAATAGGGTGAAACTAGACTTCCAGAACTTCTTGCACTAGACAAGTACTAATGAAAATAGTTTGGGTTCCTCGGGACTGTTGTCCACACTATTCTCTCCTGTTCCCATTCCTTCAGGTTCCCATAAGAAAGTGTGGTCTCCTAGGCTGTGTACCAAGCAGAAGTGTCAGCTCACCCCAGGTAAGCTGTCAGGACCTTACCTCCCTGCTCCGTTTGCTATTGCTCATTCCCTTTATTTGAAGAGGGAGAGGAATGTGTCTTGCCCCAGCGAATTTGCTCGTCACAGTACAGCAGAAAGCCAGATGAACCAGTGCAGCTAAGCCACTCCTACAGAATCATAGAATGGTTAGAGTTGGAAGGGACCCCAAATATCATCGAGCTCCAACCCTTGCCATGGGCAGAGACACCTCCCACTAGACCAGGTTGCTCAAAGCCCCATCCAGTCTAGTCTTGAACACTTCCAGGGATGGGGCAGCCACAGATTCTCTGGTCAGCTTGTGCCAGCATCTCACCACCCTCACAGTAAAGAATTTCTTCCTAAGATCTAATCTAAATTTACCCTTTCAATTTAAAACCACTACCCCCTGTTTTATGGCTCCACTCCCTGATAAAGAGCCCCTCCTCATCTCTCCTGTAGGAGACCTTTAAGTAATGGAAGGCTACTATAAGTTCTCCAGGCTGAGCAACCCCAACTCTCTCAGCCTATCTTCAAAGGAGAGGTGCTCCAGCCCTCTGATCATCTCTTAAGACACTTTGCTGACCCATTGGTTATGGCAGTGGTGCTTTGCATCTTTTCTGGTGATCACAAGCAAAACAAGAGCTGGCAAAGGTAGTGTGCGTAATGTTCAAGGTACAACTTGCAGCTGCAAGTATCCATGAATGTTAGTTTTGCGTGCATACCGTAAATATGAGTGAAGTTTCATTCTTTGAATACAATTGTCAGTCATCCTTCAAAGCATAAAAATGTTTTGGTATGGGGTAAATTGCAAGCATGCAATTAATTGAATTATTTTTTGCAGCTGAGCTGCTTATTGGATTTCATCTGTGCTTATATTGCGCAGGCTTTTTTGCCTTGCTTCCTGTTCTGTGTTTGTTTTATGATGTGAAACTATATCACAGGAAGGCTATTGTCAAGGGGTACATGAAACTAACATTTTCTAATTAATAAATTAAGAATCAATAGTGGGTTACACCTAATCTTTCTGACAATCCTACTTGGAACATTTAAAATTGATAGCTGTACATCATCAGTGAATAAAGCTAACAATGATTCATTCTCCTTAAATAAATAGTGTTTATCTCCCATAGGCAAATTTAAGGATTTTGCTTATATAACCAGAGAAACTAAGATAAGCGCTTGATAAAGTTAAACAATTTAAACAAGTGAAATGATAAAAGAACATATGTTAAAAAATACAGATAAAAACCCCAAAACTATTAAAATTGAAATACTTTGCCCAGGCCAAAATATATTTCATCCCTATTCTGTAACAGCCTTAAAAAGGCCTGGGTAGTGTCAACATTAAGCTTCCAGCTAGTGTACCCGAAGTGCAGTAAATATGTTTTGCTATTACCTGTACCTGTCTGAACTTGCTGTACTACTCCAGGGCTGCTCTCCACACCAGTATGTCTGATGTCTTTGCTTTGAAACAACCAGCCTGTGTTGTGGGAAATAAATGGGTCTGTGGCACACCTACTTAATTTTTTTGTTATGCCTGCGTTATCAGAGAAGGAATGTACACATTGCAACCTCTCCTGTTTTCTGTTAATACAGAGTGACTATAGAATTCTTTCTGGATTACTCTGCAATCTGTAAGAACAAGCAATTACAGCAGGTACAAGGTATTACCTATCAAACCCAGTGTACTTATCGTGTAAGCAGTGAGTGCTTACATGATAGCCGTGCTCTGTAACTTCGTTATCTTAAACCCCGCTAAATGTTTTAAAGACCCATTCACAGGGTTCCTCACCAGTATATATAAAAAAAAAAATAATTAAAACCCCCTACATCAGCAGATGATATGTAGCAGCTGTGTTTTTAGCAGATCTGGGCACTGAAAAGCACCAAAGATAATGTTTTATGACACCCAAACTAATTCTTCACTTAAAAGCACAGTGGGCATTCTGTTACTCAGTGCAACTAAAATGAAAACTTTTGCCTCAATAACTAACTTAATTGAAAACATCAGAAAAAATGAACAAGTTAGTCATCTAAAATGAATGCAAGCCATCTTTGATCCTCAGTTTGACAGTTCCAGGAGTATGTTTCATTCTGATCTAAATTACACCGGGACATCTATTTTTTTACACTGTAGGGTTTTTTTCAGCTCATTAAAAATAGACATTATAAACACTTCCCATGCTGAAAGCTATTTCTTCCTGCTTTATAGCCAAATCCTTACCCATGGCAGAACTTTACCTTTTATGCTGTTGCCCATTTGTTGAATTAATATTACTTCATTACCTTAATAATAAGTATGTTTCTCAAAGAGCATTTAATTCTTTATAGATTATTCCAGGACTTCTATCAGTTGCTTATTTATCAACTGTATTTTTGTACATACACTAAAGATAATTCTGATAAATTGAGCTTAATTTTCTGTGTGTGGAAGATACAAAAGAGTAGTTTAGCCACAGTGGAGAGACACCAGGTGTTCATGAGGGTTTGGGCTCTTGTAAAATTACTTTTCAACTCTCCTAGGAGCAGTCAGAGCCTCTTCCACTCACATTTGTAACCCTTTAGAGCCGGGACTAAATTCCACCAGTAGTATTCAGTTTCTCCACATCGGTGAGCTTGTGATTCCTCTGGCAGCACTGTGCAAATGAGTCTCTCCCAGGGCACCCTTTACCCACAGAGATCCCTGAAACCTCCTTTTTGCCCCCTGTGAACCAGGCAAGAAGACTTGCTCCCCCCTCTCCTAACTCCTGCAGATATGCTCTGGGATCGGTGGAGCATTGGGTACAGGGAGCTGAATGATGTGCAGATAGAGGAAAAAGAGCAGGGGCAGTTTAATACATTATCAACAGCTAATGAAGAGCTTGTTCTTGCCCAAGAAGCTTTGTGTTCCCTGTAAAGTACGGGCATATTACTGAATATAATGAAAAAAGAATAAAATAAATGTATCTTTGCAATGGCATATGATGCATAAAAAGGCTATTCTTGAGCCTCCACCACAGAAAAACTTAAGCTCAGCATCTTCCCTGAGATAACATCTGTCCTTCATTATCTTCACATTCAGTCTTCTCTCTGATGTGTCTGTGAATAGCTCTTTTTTTCTGTGATAACCCTGACGTTACAGGACTCTCACTTACATCAGAAAACAAGGGTTCTTTCTGTTGAATTACCAGTACTGAGTCTTTCAGAGTTATGTTTTTAATGAAAGTTTCCATAGATGGTGGATTTTATTTGGATGGCATTATACTTCTATAAAAAACAGTAGGTCTTTATTGTTTCCATATATACCTCTTACAGTTGTTTTTTGAGCTGGTCACAGGAAAAGCTGATGTCATGTAAAACTTCTGTGAAGGAACCCTTCCAAAATTTTTTGGATCATTATCACAGAAATAGAATAGAGAAGAAAAGTGTCTGAAAGACCAGAGAAATTTTTACTAACCCACCTTTCTCATACTGAGGTACAAGGCTCAGCTTAGCTGTTCCTGGCCATGCTTACTCTCACATGAGCCACAGAAAAAACAGACAGTGCAGTGTTCTCTCTAGCCATGGTTAATTTAACACTAGGTTTTAATTTCATTCTCTGCAGATCTCTACACAGAAAACTACAGAGATCTTCCAGACACCTCCATATAGTGAGTTCTAGGACAGTGTGTAGCGGTAGCATAAGAGACACAAGTCCTATCAACTTTCCTATTCCCTTGATTAAATCAAAGATGAATTTTATTTTCAGTTTAGCGGTGTATACTCCATGTATCTGGAGAAGATATGAAGGTGTTTCCGACACTTTCTGAAGATACTGAAATAGCTGCATGAAATAATTTTGATGCTATTAGGCGAGGGTAATTTTCCACAGTAATTTACGGAGAGGGGCTGGATTAATTTCATATGACTTCAGGCATGTAAGTAGTAGTCGCTGTGTATGAGCTGGTTGCCTACGCTTCATCTGCAGGCACTAGAAAGAGAAAGAACATCTACTGGGAAATTTGTCTCCCTCAGCAGCCTTTGGATCTACCTAGCTGCCACTCTTTTGGGAATAAAATTGTGGTAGGCACCCTTAACAATGTACCCATATCAATTATGTGGCCACAAAACAAGGGAGTCTGTGCTTGGATATACTTGAAAGTCCATACTTCTTATTGGCATCAGTGGATGGACAGCATGATTCACATGATGGAATAAGTGATATGAATGAGGCAAGAACTGAAAGAAATTTTAAATGTATCTTCTCCCTAGCCTTAAAACTGTTATATATGTACTTCAGCAGGAGTGTGCGTGGTACTCTGCAGGCGTAAGAGAGCTCCCAGGGAATTTACCATCTAAGGTTATTTGTCAGTGCTTTACATGAAACTACTAAACTTGGCAGGATCCATACTCCTTTCTAATATTATGAGGGATAAAATAAGCAGCCAGAGATCCCACAGACTGAGTAATGCTAAAAGAAGGTGTTTTATACTGTAAATCTGGCACCCTCCACTTCTGTATCTTGAAAGTAGAGATGCATCTGGTTTCAAGATGGCCTGGAGTGGAAGTGGACATCATGGTCATGTATAAAATTCCTCTATCTCAGCTTGAGAACTTGGCTGCTCCCGAGCCGCAGGTGGTCCTCTGCTGGGGACACTGCCTCTTGCCAGGAGCCCTTAGCCGAGATAGGAGAAAGGAAAGCTCCAGAGTTTCCTGTTTTTTTGAACTGAAGTGTCAGTGACCATTATTTATTAACTGACAAAGGGGCCTTTTTTTCCTCTCTTTTAATTAGAAACTACAACAACTTGCTTTTCAAAGCTGAAAATACTTGAAATGATCCCAAGTAATATTCCAAAACCACTAGCCTAAAGCTGGCAGTTAGAAACCTAATGAAATCTGATCGACTGGCTGGGCCCTCCCTTTCCTACACACATATTCACATGCACACACACGCTCCCCTTGCTCCGGCACCGCCAAAAAAAAAAAAAAAAGACCCCAGACGAGGCGACCGCATTCCTTTTGAACAGCCATCTACATTTGTTACACAGCGGACAACTTGGGATCTGTCCATAAGAGATTACACGTACTGCTCCAAGAAGCAGAACCTCCTTCACAAAACCTCCCGAAGCAGACTAAGGAAAGGCCATTTCATTTCACAGGCTATTTTTAACATTGTTCCAGGCTCATCACAGGGCTTTATAATCCTCTTCTGTGGGGAATATCTCCATGGTTTGAAGATATTCCTACTCCTCTTTAGCAGGGTAGATTTAGCATTTATCGTGGGAGGGGGAAAAGCTAAATGAAGCTGCGCTGAGTTGCAGCTGCTGTTCCATCACAGGCTCTCTCCTTCCCCTTTTAGGATGATTGCTATTCTAGCACGGGCTTCTGCAGCGCACACACACACCGGCTCTCAAGATGTGAAGGTTGTTGGGTTTTGGTGGGTTTTTTTAATGGCAGGGTTTGACAGACAGCTTGCTGCTGAGGTTCAGCCAGATACAGCTGGTCTAAGCAGCACTGTTCATTTACATCTGTCTCCCATGCATTGAATTCTGTCAGGTTTTATTTGTCATGGATGGAGTTAATTGCGAAATGCTCGATACTGAGAGAATATGGAAGATACAACATAAAACAAGCATCTGTTCTACGAGAAAAATGAAATGCTGACACAAAGCTGGCCTAAAGCTCAACCAGCTTAAGTGGCTGCACAGGCCCCATGTGTTTGAGTGCTCCAGGATTATTTAGTCTGCCCCATCCAGTCCTCTTAGCGAGTTCCTCTGCCATAGCTTGTCAACGGAAACAGCTTCTGAGCCTCTTCTTGCACTGTGGCATCGCGAGAGGTGCTTGAAGAGTGTGGTAGGACACAGATAAGTAAGACTATGGGATATAAACAGAGATAAAGTGAGAGCTGGTGTATGGCTGAAAGGGTTTGAGGAAGAGGGACTTGTGGGGTTGGGGAGTGTGCAGAAGTTGAGGAGGCTGGAGATGCATCAGTCATGAGACAACATCAGAAAATACTTTCTAAATGTGAAGCAGGGCCTTACTTCTTGAATTTTGCTTAAGGCATCACCTCAAGCCTATCTGGTATGCATGGTCTAGGCTCCTTTTGCACAGGAACGCCTGTATGCAACATGCTTCCTTACAGTGGGGTCAGGTCATCTCTATGTCATCCAGTGGTTCCTCTTCAGCAGCTGCAGGATCACTGTTAGCTAGCCACAGAGCCTTCATGATATATTTGCCACCAAGTGGAAAATAATTTTTAAGAGACTTTTCTGAATACATTTTCGTGTCCAGAAGTTTCCACAAGGAAAATATTTCATCTTTCTGAAAGCATGGAAAAAAATCTTCTGTATAGACCTTCAGTCAAGGACTGCCTCTAGGAAATGATGTTCGTAGGAATATATAAAAATGGTATGTGGCACTTCTCACACAGTTTAAAGACCTTTTCCAAAAGCACACTATTTATTAGAAATCATGTTTAATTTCTCTTTGCACAGGGTTTTCTCATGTGTGATTATATCTGTGCTTGATTTTATCATGTTTGATATCTGTCTGTTAAAGCAAATCTTAAATAAGAAACTTTCAAGGATACCCATACTCTGTAGAGTTGGAGTGTACTTCTTCCTATGCTGGCATTTTTATAGGCACAGACCCACCAATGTCTGCAAAATATTCACAACACACCACACAATGCATATGCCAAGGCATACACTTAAATCTTAAATCCTATAGATTCGAGTGAGACTTCGGCATTGTAAGTTAAACACACACTTAAACTTTTTGCAAAATGGTGCCTTAAATACCCGTTAAAGCCTATCTCTTTCATACCAAAGGGCCATAAGGATTTGGACTTAGTGATACCACTTCAAGGTACTTTGATCTGTTGTCACAGTTTGGGCTGGACTGGCCACTGAATGAACGACAGATGTTTTCTTGTTGTCTGCTGCACATCTGGCTATCTCCTCACCCCAGTTGCACTCCAGGAGAGCCTGTGGGTTCTCTGAAGTCCTACTCATTTAGGTGGGATGCAGCAAAAATGTACGAGTAAGTAAATAAGCAGTGACTGTGACCTCTCTCTGACTTTATTCTCCTATCAACAGAAACATGGTGCAGGTTGATGTTTGAGCAGAATTCATGATAATTGTAATTCTCTTGAAACAAATGTTTCCTTTTTTTTTTTTTTTTGTCACCTGAAGCCTTAGGATAAATTTAGGAATAAGAATATGCTGTCTATAGTTGTTTGCATTGCTTTCAAGATCTATATGTCTATTTGGTTTTACTGGTATATAGTATATTGTTCACTACCGAAATAGAAGGTGGAGTCTCTGTGGAGCCATAGCTATCTGTGGTAAATCATTGATTTTTCTGTGCTTCAGAAATTTGGAATTCTCTTCCATGTTCAGGGGGTCAAACCCCTTCAGCAGAGCACCTTCACCATCTTTCTGAACAGAAAAGGCAATATTATACAGGTTTTTCCTTTGCCTTTGAAATATCATACAACCACAGAATCAT
>KZ506618.1:145420-168794 GCA_002844005.1 Limosa lapponica baueri
TCTCTGAGCAACCTGTTCCAGTGAAACCTCATTGTAAAAAATTCCTTCCTTATATCTAGTCTAGATCTACCCTCTTCTAGTTTAAAGCCATTACCCCTTTCCTGTAGGACCCCTTTAAGTATTGAAAGGCTGCTATAAGGTCTCTCTGGAGCTTTCTCTTCTCTAAACTGTCTAACCCCAACTCTCTCAGCCTGTCCTCATAGGGGGTGTCCCTCCTCTGGACCCGTTCCAACAGGACCATGTCTTTTCTGTGCTGAGGGCTCCAGAACTGGACACAGTACTCCAGGTGGGGGGTCTCACCAGAGCAGAATCATATGAAGCATGCAGAAACAATATTTATTTTCCCATCTTTTTATGTCAGTAATACTCCATCCTTTCTGTTCATATAATTTCTCTTACATCATCAATTCCAGAATAAGAAAATCTGCCTAGTCTGCCAAAGATACGTGAAACTCTGCCACATCCATAGAAGGCCAGCTTTTTCACATCGATAAAGCACTGGACACATAGGAGGTAGGCAGTGTGAAAAGAGGTTGTCATTTATACCCACAGCACCCCAAAACCGTGTGACCAAGCACAGGGCTACGGATATTTCTATTCCCCAGCATTCATAACTCTATTCTAAATGCAATAGATAACTAGTATTGGACATTTTGCCAGGTGTTTTCCCAAGGAACTTACGGATTTACCTGGAAGAAGTGAACTGGATTGCCAGAATACATCAATTAGCACTTTCTGAAATCCTGTGTTTGGCTCCACGTTGTGAGCGTGTGCTCGTGGGTTCCGTGGTAAGACAATGGAAAGCCAGGTCTCAGCTTGTCCAGCTGGCAAATGTTAGTATTTGCACTTCCTTGTCTACATTAGAAATTCATAACACATTCATTTAGAGCACATTAACGTAGGTGCTCAATGTGTTCTGATTTCTTTGGGCCCATAAATACAATTTCTTGTTTTTAAAAAATCAGAAGAAGGATTAAATAAATACAAATGAATAAGTGTACTTTGAATTTTCCCACACTTTAGTAGTTGAAGAAAGAGCTTTAAATCTGTAGTTGTTTCTGGGACTTGCAATACCAAGTCTGAGATCAAACAATATAAAAGAACATAAAATTTATTGGAACCATGTTTAGCTTGTTCCTAAAACCCAACATTTTGTATAAACTCAGATTATTTTCATGGGAAATTAATGTGTACTGCTAATAGCTGGATTCAATTTCTAAGGGACTACACCAGCAGCAATCTTCTGATAAACAGTTAGAGATCACTTGTAAATTTATCACATGGCTTAGATTCAAACTTGGTCAGGTTCCCTAGTGTCTTCATTTGCATTAATGAGAGCTAATTCTGAATTAAGGGGCTTAGTTAGTTGCAAATTTTTGAAGGACAGAGATAATGTTGATTATCAAATGAACAAAGCCTAGGATTTTTGAAGAACTTAAGGAATTGAAGACCCAGCTTGCAGTGGAATGTAGACACCTAAAGCTCCTAAAGCTTATTTATATTATGTCTAAAAGATGTTTTGTTACAGAGTCACCTCCTTCCAGAAATGTCATGCTAACTATTGTTAAGTTGTGACCAGAGACCTCTCTTGTAGGCAAGAAAATTGGAAGTGCATGACCCGTAGGTAGTACTCTCTTTATGGGATCTCCAGCCACAACCATTAACAAAAATGCCAGCCATGGCAGTATGAAGCATTAACCTGTGCCAGGGAAAAGCTCCTTGTTTCACATCATGCTGTGACAGATCACGGATATGAGCAGAAGAGGGACAGCTCAGAAGATGCAAACTCAAGGTAATGATTAGTGGGTGCATGTGTCAGCTTCTGCCACCCAGCTTCTTAATGGTGTAACGGTCTCAGCTATTAGAAAATGTTACTGATGTTCTTCCCACCCACCAAGGGCTGCCTCAACAAAACCTCAGTGAGAGATGGGAAGGAGAAAAACAGTAGTTTAAACATGAAGGAGAGTATCATAGAAAGGCCTTCAGTTTTCCTTTTTCATTTGACATGCTGAATCCTCAAGCTTTCCCTGGAAGTGTTGCTTTCAGTTGAAAACATGGCACTGTGCAATCCTTTTGGGATTTTTTGGGAATTCTGCGGGGAGAGGGGGAAGAAACAGGTGTTTCTTAATGCTAATTTTAGCCAGGTTTTGAAAATCAAACTGTAGTGTTTCTACCTTGCATGTTGCTGTTGGCAACAGGGTTCTGCACGCCAGTTTGTGATACCATTCACGGCTCTAAAACACTGTTCTCCTCAACTGTGCTGGCAGGGGCACTAGGAGCGAGCCAGTCTGAGCTGTAAGGTTAATTAGGCACCAGTAGGTGAACCTGGTGGTTGCCCACAGTGCCCATGGGCGAACAAGGTTCAAAGTACTAAGCAGACCTTTGCCAGTTGCTCCCCCAAATCCTGGATAGTCAAGAAGAGTGACAGAGTGGTGAAGTTCAAGGTCAGGCAACATTTCAATCAAACACGGTGATCTAAAGGGGGAAAGATGTCTTTGGTGGGAGAATAAGTTTGGTGATGGGAGACAAGAGTGTGAGATGAGTCTTCCCACTGCCATAGAGTGCAGCAATAATTGTTGAAGTGGACAAGCTGTGCAGTGGCTTGCTTATTGCATTAATTTTATTGGTGAGGTTTAATAGGATGTCATATGTAAACTTACGGGAATATTCAACTCACACTCTCCCATAAAAAAGGAACTTTTTTAGCTGTAACTAATAATTACAGAGCAACAACTGTAGGCAGCCATCACAGCATATTTTCCCTCGACTCAGATCATGAGCAGTAGCATCTTATGAACCGGTCTGGTCTGTGTTACTGATCGAAAGAACAAATAGGCACCACCAATGTTTTAGACATATTTTTAGATCACACTTGGAAAAAACCAAAATGGTTAACACACGCACACTCTCACTTCAGATTATGTTTCAAATTGAACTGACACTTTTCTCTTTCCATTTACTTTAAAAACAAGTAATAAATCCTTGACATGCCTCAAATGAGCAGCTGGCTAGCCCTATTATTTTTCTTGAGATGAAAAAACCCCACAAAACAAAACCTAATAGCCAAAATGGGACTAGTTAAGTTGCAATACAATAGATTAAGTTTTTGGCTGTAAACCCTGCTTGTGGTATACTATAGTGTTAGCAATTCTTCTACCCTGTGGATAAGACAAAAAAGAATATGGTTGTTCTAAAGCATATACACATACACAAAATACCCCAAACCTTATTCATTTTGGATGTGTTTGTGCTTATCTAACCATAATTGCTAAAACTATTTTGGCAGTGTAACAGTACATTATATAGTTTATTGCTTTTTGTTTTGGAAAATGAAAGCTGCTAAGATATTGTGGTTTGGAAGCTGTCCGCAGAGTGTGTGCAGTGTTTCTCACAGGCATACACTTTCACTGTATTTTTCTTTTGTCAACGGATTACAGATCTCTCATATAGTTAGATTATTATGTACTATTTTAAAACCCCTTTTTGAAACTGTAGGTAGATTCTCAGCTGGTTTAATTTGAGTCGCTTCCATGACATCAGGAGAGTTATGTATTGTATCACAATAAAATTAATAATAATGCATTATACTACCCCAGGAGCTGTTGCTTTTTATGTGTTATTATTACAGTTATGGATTCCTTAATAACTAAATCTGTATTCCTCTTATCTTTCCCTAAAGAAGGTTTCCTATCTATAAAAAGATATACTTTTCTGAGATTTATTAAATAAAAGAGAATGAAATTCCACAATGTTTTTTTTTATTGTGTGTTGTGTCCGATGCCAAGACATACAGAAGCAGTAAATGCAAAGAGAGGTGAATAGAGCAAAGAAATCCAAGGGAAAATGATGTGAGGGGTGTGCAGTGGGGGGGCTGGTTCTGATGGGATTGCAATAGCAACTACAAAAACAGGTTTTATAGCGAGGCAGGATCACAATGTCTGTGGCATATGGCTTAGGTTATTTTTTCAGGACACTGAATAGACAGAGAGATATCATGAGGGATACTGTCAGGATGGAGCTGGAGCTTAACACTTATTTGGATTTGGAAAGGCTGTTGAGTAGCTTTAAACATATGGACGCTGGGGCCATCGGAGTTATACCAGAGTCCTGCTTTGCTTGGAGACCTGGAAGGTGGCCTGGGGTGTTCATGGATCATATACGTTGTTCCTCACCTCAGTACTTTAATCTCTTACAGTTGTGTTTTAATTACTTCTCATGTCTTTGAATCAGGATTTATCTTGCACTCGTGTGCTGGGTGGTGATGGGGAGACTCCTTTTTGATTTTGTTTAAAATGAATCCATGTGTGATGAGATTCCAAGGATTACTAGGGGAAAAATAAGGTGTTTCAGTCCAAAGGTTGTAACAGAGGTGTGAGCTCTGTTGGGTCTCCATGGACCCGACCTCTTCATTTCCCAAAATAGTCCCAGTGGCAATCCCTAATTTGGGATACATACATTTGGTTTGAGATGTTTCACAGCTTTTTGTATTTCCCCCCCTTTACAAATAAAAGGGCAATCTGCAATTTAAGCCCATCTCAGTGCCTTTTTCATCTTTTCCTCCCACTTGTTTAGCACTATCAGTGGAACAGTAGTTTGAGCAAGAAATAACTGACAGTTTTTAAAGGGGATAAAAAAGTTCTTTGTTTGTTCACTTTTATCTCAGGATAGAGAGACTGGTGAAAGTACAAGGAAATAAATGACTAACTTATTAAAGCGCTTGTCAAGAGAATGGGCTACCATTCTGCAGAGCCCGTGTGAGTCGAGAGGAAGTGGGGAAATATTTTTCTAGTGGAAAAATACTATCTCTCCGAGAGAGTCATGAGAGCAAGCAGAGGCTGAGGGGTGCCCAGGTGCCAGCCTCCTCCTGCCGCAGCCGTTGTCTCGCCGGCAGCTTGCCTGGCTGTGCCCGACAGCCCACTCACCCCCAGGCAGGCTGGGGCAGGCACCCCGGATTACGGTCTCCGGGTATGCCCGGGGCCACGTCTGCAGGCACACAGCACGTGGAGAGGAGTCTGGCCATGAAGAAAGCCTGGTCCAAGTGCAGTGGAGACATGGCCAGAAATTCAGAGCTTGAGGCATCTTCGTTTTGAGCGAGGATACAGTTTTTAGAGACTACAACACATGGGGAACGCAGACTGCATTTTATATGTGGTTAAGTAAAGCATGTTCGTAATAACATAATCAAGCAGCTATCACAGTAACTATACACACGGTGGTTGTTATAACACTATTCCTTTGTTATTGCCTTCTGTTGCTGTAGTCATGCATTGACGTATGATAAAGATATGTGGGTGTAATAAATATTAGGGTGTTCTCATCTATGGTATGCAACCGAGGGGAGTAAAATCAATAAAGAAGAGATAAAAAAGGAAATTAGTCTCAGAGGGTGAAGCTATGATTCACCATCATGTAAAGCACCAGTCAGATTTATTTGGTGCTTTTACTGCAAAAATAAATAGCAATAGGAACTGGCTTGTGTGGGACGTAACAGCAGGTAGGGCTTACAACTCCACCTTTACCTTCGCTGCCAAGGTCTGTCCCTGCCACCACCACTGTGCTCTGACACCTACTAAGGGTCTCCTTTTTCATGTTAATCCATCTGCCAGCACCCCGGCATCCCCACCGGGGCTCCCCAGCAGTGCCTGGGGGCCAGCAGACACCTGGCGATGAGAGCCAGCCTGGCTGGCAGCCGGGAGAGACATTGACCTCGCAGCAGGGCTCGCGGGCTGTGCTGCCGGGCTGGTTCACCCCCTCTTTCGCAAGAACCTCCTCCTCCCTGTCTCTGCCGCCGTGCAGCAGTGCGATTCCCCCAGGTCTCTATCAGATACTGGTCCAGGTGGGGCCCACATACTTCCACGAACTGGATGCAAACTTATTTCCAACACCTCTTCCAGGGACCATAGCCTGCTTGCTGGCCCGCCTAGGAAAGATAAGTGTAGGTCTAGGCTGGGTTCCCAGATCCTGCAGATAGCTGTTGGGAAACAAAGGTGCTCTTCTGCAGCCCGGGCAAGCGCTTTAACCCCACCAGTGTTGCAAAAGGGGCCCCTCTGCTCATAGCAGTGTTTAGAGGAAAGTGGCGGTCACGGGTGCGTTCAGCGTGCTTTGCAAATGCCTCTCCAATCGTGGCCCTCCGGGGATTTAGGCAGAGGAATGCCGGGTTCCCCAGATCCCAGCTGCTCGGCCCCATCAGGACCGGCCCTGGTTCTGGGAATGTGCTGAGATGTCAGCCCTGGCACCGGGGAATGGCAGCGAAAGGGGGGGTTTAGGTGCCTGCAGGCTTCCGCGGCAGCTGTGCGGTGGTATTTTTGGTGTCTTCATTTTGTGTTCACCACCCAAACTCTGCTTGAGGTCCCCAGCTTGAATCCAAGGTCTGGTTGCATCCGACCCGCTTAGAGTGCACTAACTGGTGCCCAGAGTCATCCCTTCCCTTTTTAAAATGGGTCTTCTCCTCTCTGTCTGCTTACATTCCTTTATTTCACCTCTTGTTGACTCCATCCTTTTATCTGGCCCCTAAACTTAACCCCCTCTTCTGACCCTCAGGCCTGGTCCTAGCCTGGCCAATTCCAGTCCTCCCTGGGAGGACCTTGTCCAAACCTGGCTTCACCTCCCAGTTTCCCTCCCCAGGGCCTTTCCTGGCTCCGGCCACACACCACAACCTCCAGCAGATCTGCCTCAGACTATTTCCCAAATATCTCCCAATTTTCTCTAAGGCTGCAGTCAGGATCCCTCCAGGATCTCCCAGTCCCAGCCACAACCGCTGCTCTTCCCCAGAGCTGCGGAGCAAGCACGGGTTTCCAGAAGAAAGGGCTGCTTTTATGTGGGAACTGCGGGGTCTGGGGATCTTTATTTTTTTCTTGATTAAGTGTTTCCTTTCTGGAAGTCTCCTCTGTGAAGGGACCGCAGGTAAGGCACAGCAGCCCATTGCGTAACCCGGTGCAATTATGTGTTTGCTCAGATAAACAAACAGGGCACAGAACCCGGCCAGTTCCCAGATTTCATACTTTCCCCAAATGTTTTCACAGGAAAGAATTCACATTTCGCTTCCTCTGTTGTTGCAAAGGTTCAAAGCACTCATACTTGGCATATGGTTTTATTTTATTTTGAGTTTTATTTATCCTTGTTTTCCCTGAATATTGAAGCCACCGTAACTAAGCTGTACTGTAATTCAAATACATGTTTAACTACATAGTAAAACAATGAAAAGCAAATTTAAACAAAAAGTAAATGAACTTGGCATTAAACCGCAGCATATTTCCAAATGGAACCATTACTGCCCCACAGAATCATTACATTGCCTGCGTGGTGGAATAAAATGAAAATTACCTCTGTGAATGTTTTTCAGCAAAATGACAATGGAGACTATACAAAAATATTTATATATGTGATATACCTACCTATGTATAACATAACATTGGCTAATATCACTTGAACTTTATTTCTCTATAAAATACCCTTGATTACACAGCTGTTACCTTTGATTTATGTCAGTGCAAGCCAGAGAAGGACCAAGCCTTACCACTAACAGGCAACCATACCATCCTGTTCTCAAATGGAGCCTCTGTAACAAGCATGTTGTTGATGCTGTACTTCCTATTTATTTCTGTTGTGATTTTTTTTTCATCTTAAAAAATGATTCCTTTGTGGGAAGGAGGATTGAATCGATTTAAACAACTGTTGAAATTTTCAAAAGTAGAAAAAACATTTATTTTCTATCGTTTTTTAGTATAACTTTATACTCAACAGATAATTTTGTCCAAAAGTCATATTTCTGAGTTGTTTGGAAACAAATTGCACACAGTACAAAAAACCCCAAACAAGATCTGAATATATAATCCAGTATTTTATTCCACATGAGATTATAAAAAAAAAAAAAAGGGTCAATCTTCTTTCTGTGAAGTCTGTGAAGGAGTGAATTCCATACATTAGGAAGATAATACTTTTCCAGCTAAAATTGCATTAGACATGGGATTTATTAGTGCAGGCAGATGTCAGTCATTCATCCCATTTGTTATTACTCCTTTGAAGCCAAATGCTAAGTGTAGGTTGATAGAATTCCTATCAGTCACAAAAAACCACTGTTCTAACTAGAGAAGAAAATGTTGGCAAAAATATGGCAGAGTCATAGTTAATCTCACAGAGAACAATGAGTTCTTCAGTAAAAAAAAAATATGGGAGTTTCTGCACTACAGTAATTTTATATCCCCCATTTAAAATGAAATAATGATCAAACAATTTGCTGTGCAGATGCATTCTCATTGCATTAATTGTGGCAGGGTGAACAAGTTCTAACAATATGGTGATTAAAAACGATCATATTTCAATCCAGACCTAAAAAAGACTGGAAGGTTTCAGCAGATAAGTACTGCGAGACAGCAGTCTTTCATCTTTCTATGGCTGGGCTTGAAGCAGCCCAGGTTAGCAGTAACCAAAAGTTTTTATTGTCCTCGATAAAGATCTTCTGGAGTCTGTTTTCTAAGTGAAATGAAGCAGCAGTTTCAGTTCCACGGACTGGTAAATCTCTCTTTGTGGGCTGTCCCAGCACACTGAGCAGGAATATAGTGTTCAGGACTGTGCACTTACTTCTCACCTTGAGAAATATTCCCCTGGAGGACAGGTTTGGGAAAGCTGGCTGTGGGAACCGCTGAAGGACAGACAGCATTGAAGTCACCCATGCTAAACGAACATGTAAAACATACAAATTGTTTCAAATAATTATTCTTTTTTTTTTTTTTTTATTTGACCTGTTGAGACCTGCTGCAGACCTGCTGAGCATCTTTACAGGCTGCGGGAAACGTACTGTAAGTCACATGCTGAATGATCTTAACATGAAACCAGAGAGCGTAGGAAGACTCTGCTGTACCTTCACCTTCTGCACTATTTCTGTTGGTTGGTCTTTTGTAAGTGAGTTATATTAGCACTCTGTGAGAACCTTATACTGCTTGTTTCTGAACTTGAACCAGTCAGGAAAAAGTCTGCATTAAATTTAGAGAGCAAGCTTTGCCTTTTTTCTTTATTAGTGTAAATGATTTTGCTCTGAGTCAATACAAACCTCAAAGCTGCAAGGCTTACGGGAAATGGTAAGTCGGCCCCTGCTTTGCATGTAGGAGAAAAAAGTGGGAGGGAAACTCCCTCTAATTTATTTGTATGAATGATAGTGTCTCTGCTTTGTCATGCTGCATGGTAGTCATGTTGAGGAGCTGATGTTCTAGTCATGGAGATGACATCCTGTAGTGAAGCTAAACTGGTGGCAAAGAAAGGAGGGCAGGAGCAGTGCACATCCCTGAACAAATAGGCACAGGACTCTTGCCTGAGTAAAATATAGCCTTCAGCAAGGTAGACTGGCTGAAACAATTTTTTCACCCCGTCTTGAATCGCTCAGCCCTATCTAGATGTTGTTCCTCCTACGGAGAGCTTCTCTGTAGGACTGCTTAGGCAATAGCTGAGTTAATGAGCTAAATTTGTGAAACTGGAGCATATAATTGATGTCACAGAGATATCTGAGGTCAGACTCCTCCTGCCTCTTTGAGTAACCTAGACAGATACGTAAAAGCAATTTGGAGTGAAAGGCGATTATTTTCTAATTGTCCTGGAACTAATCAGTTAAATTTTTGGACAGCAGATTGGACTGCGTGCCTGATACTCATGTATTCTCTTCTAACTTCAGATTCTGTAAATATCTTCCCAATCAAAACCAGCCCATATTCCCAGAGATCTCAGGGTGCTTTCAAAGAATCACTGAAAACATCACTGATGCCCAGGATTGCTTACGACCCTCCTCCCTCCAATTGCAGCCCGAATATGACCCTGCAGGAATTTCCCATCTGCCGAGAAAACCAAAAATGTTCTAGGGGAGACTGGCAACTTGCCCTCTTGCTTTTATGTCCCTGTCACATCATGTGTCCAGGGGACCAAGAAGAGGGGACCATATGAAGTAAACTCTGTAATTGATATGTCTCTCAAAAATACCAAAAGCAGGAACCTTAGAGATAGATTTTTTGCTTTTGCTCTTGAATGGTAGTAAAAAAAAAAGTTGGACAAGAGGATCTTCTTGACTATTTCAAAGTGCAAAATGTATTTTTTGAGAATTAGGAAAAGAAGAATAACAGTTGCAGATTCAGGAAATCTAATCTTTTAGAGTATGGGCAAATCCCTGAAAGTCTTGAAAATCAAAGAGGTTTAAGAAAATAAGCCAAATAGCTACATAACCATTTTTTGAAAGTTGCAGCTCATGCTACCAAGGAAGATGAGAAAATCAGAGAGTCATTTTGCACACATGACGATGTCACTTTCTAGTCAGAAATTGAAATTCTATGAAGACTTCACTCTGAAGGCAAGAGCCTGAAGATGCTTTTCTATGGTGCCCACAAATAAGCTTAAGCTTGGGCAAGAATGAATTTGATTATAAGAAAGCTGACTAGAAGGCAATCAGAGAAATTAAAAGGACACACATTAAAAGGGTTCATTCTGCAAATGAACCCCATTTTGAACTCTAATGGATTGTGTTTTGGCTATAGTGTTGTGTGCAAGCTTGATTTGTAATGTTTTATGTACATGTAATGGTAGGTTAAAGTTACATGTTTATTAAAAGAAAAGCTACAGGGCTTAGCCAATATATGATCATCCTAGATAAAAGCTGATTCATTTTGGCCCAAGGGCAGAATCACTGGAATAAATCCTGCTAAGCGCTAAAATCAGAGAGAATCAAAGCTACAAATCTGGCATGCAAGAGCTTTAATCTAGAAGCACTATATACATTGTATTATAGTTTGGATTTTAATGTACTCATTGCTTGAGGAAAAACCATCTGCTTTATATTATGCCTGCAGTGCAGAGTACATTGATTTCATCACATCTCTGTACAGAATAACAATAAATGGACTGTGAACCATTCTTCAAATAACTTCTTTAAGAATGTAACAACTGGTATAATGTTTCAAGGTATGAAAACATAAAGAGAATGAAATAGAATAACTGTAAAAATGCACTTTGAGAGCATGTTTCAGAACTCTCTTGGTCATCTTCCATTTATTTTATTCTCCATTTTGACAGTTGGCTATCTTCAGCTGTCACTGAAGAAATTGATTCAAAACTTTCACTTTGTTCCTATTTTAGAGATACTGTATTATATTGGGAAGAGATATTGATCTGCAACATGAAAGCCGTGGGACATGTCCTGTGCCTTTTTTCTTTTACGAGAAAGTTATTACTTACAAAGGTAAGGAAAAATTTAGCAGAACTTCAGATTTTCAAGAATAGATTAAGGCAGAAAATATTTCCTAAGCTTTAAAAACTGCTGGGTTTAGAAAAAGTGGATGTCAGGTTGCTTTCTGGACCTTCCAAGGCAAAATAAAAACCTAAAAGCACAGGGCAAAAGAAGTCTCAGCAACATGTTTTAACACAGAAGCCAATCTGACTATCTGGAACTTTCAGAAAAGGCAGAATAGATGAGATGACGTGCACAGTGTTACACGAGCTGTATCACTGTGCAAGTGTTATCTACAGCCCAGGGTGACATACATGGTTATTATGGTCACTGGCCAGCACAAAGAAAGTCCAAAGGAAGACGTGAAGTGGTGAAAGTAAATACAGTCAACAGCACAGTTTCTCACTCCTCTGATGAGGAACGTGTGGTTGCTCCGAGCAGTGCAAGGCAATGGTATTACAGCAGGAACTCATCCAGAAAATATTGTCAGATCAGAGCCTGAAACTTCTGCAGCAGTCAGAACAGTACTAAGCCAGACCTAAGTGACTGCATGAAGTGGGAGGCAAGCCTTATGTCCTGTCATTCTATCACTGGATGATCTAGATTCTCCTACTTTGGAGGATAGTCATTGGCCGACCATGATTAGGCCAGTAATTAGAAAATTTGTCCTAGCCATCAGAAAAATTCAGTGGTGCTTGATAACTTTGCGTGTGGATGATACGACCAGATTCCTTTAACACTGAAGGGCTGGCTCTGGTGACCCAGAAGTCCTCCTCAACCGGTTCTGTTTACACCAGGCCAGGCTCCAGTATCTGAATCACTCCCCAGGCTTCATTGACTGTAGGTCGAGATCTTTGCTGACAATAACAATTGCAGTACTCACACCAAGCTCAGATGTAGATTTCTAAAATTAGGCCTCTTCACGTGGTGCTGCCTCCCCACCCTTTCACTCTGCTGTTGTTTCTGTTGTGCTTTTTCAACCGTATGAGTCAAGACAGCAGTAAGCTATGACCACGCAGACTAGCTGGCACGGATCATTCTGATTCATCCATGAATCTGTAAATCAAAAGAAGTTTCAAACGCTCAGTAAAATGGTCTCAGATGCTGAGGTCTGCATACAGGGAATATGAAAACTTTTTTTTTTTTGACTCAACCTTAATTAAAATAAAGGGCCTCATACTTAAGTGGGGAACTAGAGAGTACATTTTATCACTGGGGTAATCTCCAGTGCTTCGGGTCAGCCCCATTACATGACTCAGTGCTTCACAAGAGAGCAACCAGGGCTGCAGGTTCCTCATTTCCATCAAGATTTAGTTATAATTATGGAGAGAGGTGAATGGCTCCCTTTGGAATGAAATCTGCTCCTGCAAAGGCAGTAAAAGAAAAACAATTAAGCTTTTCCATGGGAGCCCACTAATTCTCCCTGCTCAGACCAGAAAAGTCCATCTCTAGCAGTTGTGTGGGGTTGCTCAGAGACTGCGCCATTTCACATCAGCAATACCCGCCTGCCCCTTCTCCCACAGGATTCCACGAGGTGGCATTGACAACATCAGCCCAGACAGGCTTGAAAACCAGAAAGTTTACAAATAAACTTAAGCAGTTCTGACTTCAGCAGTGATGTGCCAGAGCTGGTCTATGCCGACTTCTTTGCAAGGGGAAAAAGGGAACTGGGATAGGCAGCAATAAGGGGATGACACCAGCACACCTGGACCCAGATAGGGATTCTTTTCTATTTTTTCCAGTTCTTTCTCACCGCTCACCTTTGCCCAAAATCTCCTCTTGCTCAAGCACCACGGTATCCCTGCCCCAGTCCTGCTGTGTGTGGCTTCATAACCACCATCTCAGCTGCTTGGCAACTCGGTTTCTACCTAGTGTTGGAAGTCCTGCTGCTGCCCCGAGTGCCCTGACTTTCCATGTGCCTGCCCATGACTGCCTGTTGCTGCTGCCCAGCAGCTTCTCTGGCTGAGCCTGATTCTGTCAGGAGAGGAAGGACCAGAGTACTTCTGTGAGTACATCAAACGAGATACATTTCTTTGAATTTTTTTTGACATATTTGTGAAGACAGAAAAAGCGAGAAATGTCTAATAAAACCCATGAAATATAGGTGATAGGACCCAAAATCAGTCTACATTTACATTTTGCTAGTTTACATTTTATTTTTAGCCTGGGACTGAAAATAAGGTTGATACAGGAGACCATAGAATCATAGAATATCTCAAATTGGAAGGGACTCATAAGAATCACGTTTATACCCTAGGCCTTAATTTTTTTATTTTGTGGACAATGCATACTTTTTCCACTACAGTAGGCAGAGGAAGTGACCACACATTTCTAGTTCCCTTTTTGGTACCTAAAAGAAGACTATGAAACTAAATGAAATTATGCTAGCACTTTGCCTGATGTGACACTGTGTATATTCTTTTCTTCCTCTATATAAGTCGGTGGCTCTCAGCAGACAGCAGAATCCAAACAAACAGGATAAATCATGGTAAACGTAGACTCAAGTAGAAGAGGGGGCTTTCACAAAACTAATCAAAGCGATGGGGAAAGACTGAGTCAAGTGAATGAAAACAAAATATTGTGGTATCATTACGCTAAACACAAAGAAGGATTCTGAAGACCTGACCCTACACAGCATCTGCCTGGACCCAGATATCAGAATATATCAGTGACATTGGGAGTCTGGCACACATGGCCAATGGCTGCATGGCTTCAAAGGACAGTCATTCAGTGTGTAGGACCTCAAGGAAAACGTGTTGTACTAAAAGCCCCTTAAGTAAATGACCTTCCTGGCAAAAATCGTGTTGGTATTTCAAGTAAATCAGCCCATGTTTTTAAAAAAATGCAGTAAAACCTTAATGAATGCCTCTGCATTTGGCGTAAAGCCAAAGAAAAATGCTGCGCCACTGCTTTTCAGAGAAAGTGAAGTTATTATGGATGGGTGTGGGATAATAATTATGCACCTCTTTGAAGCAAAAGGTTTTCAAAGGGAATTTAAAGCATCAGGTAAATTGCATGTGTCTTAAAAATAAAATACCTCTTATATTGACAATACACACACTTAGCCAGGAGGAAATCTATAAAAGGAGCAGATTTATTGGAAGAAGTGACAGGAAAGTTTTCTAAAGATCAGGACTCTATAAAATACAATACTTTTTTGTGCATGTGACTCTTACTGCATCTATTCCAGCAAGCTGATTTCAGTGGGAATTTGGTTCCTGTGTTTACATGTGTGTATGTGTTTTTATATATATATATATTTAAAACTGCTTGGTTTGCCTATAGGCCCAGACATTGGTGTGTGGTAGGAGTTCTCGGCCTCACTCACTTCATGGGGGAGACGCAGATTCTTAGTACACTATCTGAAACCTCCCTGCTCATATTTTAACTTTATTTAAAGTAAAATCTTTTCCTGGATAGATAGTCTGACCGATCTAATCACTTACAACAGCTAATAGGAGGCCTTATATTGTGCATATGTCCCAGGCAAGCCTTTCCACGCAGTTCTCTGAGTTTTTGATTCACACATCAACAGGTTTGTAAAACTGTGCAGAACTGTCCACAGAATTTTTGGCCTGGTCAGCAAGCTTGTCTTTGGCCCATTACTTCATCTGCAAACAGAAAGACTCTTCAGAATGAGAAATAGGAGATAAGAGGGGAGCAGTTATGGCAGAGCTTCTATTGGAGAAGTGGATGCATCATCTATGAAAAATATCCAGCACTGTTCCAGCCAGCTGATGCTGCCCAGATACATGCAAAGCATATGCTTGAGGGATCACAATCAGCTTTGAAAGACTTTGCTTCGAAAATATCTCTTCAGAAGTGTTCTTCCTCCCTCACCAGGCCAGAGACCTGGAGGAAGAAGAATTAGCATAGAAAACAGAGCTGAGTGCCAGCAGTTCCCGCAGAGCTGAAGTGCTGTGCTCACTGTGTCTGGGTTTCATGTCTGCCTAAGGCAGCCTGGACCGGTGGCTGTAACACCCAGTGGTACCGGCAAACAGCCTGTCCCATGTCACAGAACCACAGAATGATATGGGGTTGGAAGGGACCTCTGGAGATCACCTAGTCCAACCCCCCTGCCATAGCAGGTCCACCTAGAGCAGGTTGCACATGAACTTGTCCAGGCGGGTTTTGAATGTCTCCAGAGAAGGAGACTCCACCACCTCCCTGACCGTGAGCCAGCAATGTGCCCTTGTGGCCAAGAAGGCCAATGGTATCCTGGGGTGCATCAAGAAGAGTGTGACCAGCAGGTCGAGAGAGGTTATCCTGCCCTTCTACTCTGCCCTGGTGAGGCCCCAACTGGAGCACTGTGTCCAGTTCTGGGCTCCCCAGTTCAAGCAGGACAGGGAACTGCTGGAGAGGGTACAGTGGAGGGATACAAAGATGATTAGAGGCCTGGAGCATCTCCCTTACAAGGAGAGGCTGAGGGACCTGGGTCTTTTTCGTCTAGAGACGAGAAAGCTGAGGGGGGATCTGATCAACGCTTATAAATACTTAAGTGATTGATGTCAAGAGGATGGGGCCAGTCTTTTTTCTGTGGTGCCCAGGGATAGAACAAGAGTAAATGGGCACAAACTTGAATATAAGAAGTTCCACCTAAACATGAGGAGGAACTTCTTTACTTTGAGGGTGGCAGAGCACTGGAACAGGCTGGCTGACACCCTTATTCCTTGTCACAGAGAGGGGAACAGTCAAGGTGCCACCGGCAGCAGCAAATGGGTGATTCCCAAGGTCTCTGGCTCACAAAATATTCAGGAGCAAGAGGCAACCTCGCTGAATGTGTTGGCTGCTTGATCAGAATGGTTTTGTATTGAAGGCTGAGCACCAGAGGCCAGAACTGATGTGCTATCAGGCTGTCACATTTAGCCAAATGCATTGTGTTTTCTTTAGTGAGATGCGAGTGGCAGTCTTTTGCACATAAAAATATAAGTTGCTTCTGCATTCCAGATGCTTTGGTGATAAAATTAACATCTTTTTTTTAAAGTTTTAAAAAGTTTTATCAGTACAACGTCAACCAGTTATGAGCACAAAAGGACTACAACCCGGTGATGGATTAGAAAGATAAGATGTTACTAAATTCAGTGTTGCCCTCCTAATTCCCAGGTCTGTGAGGCGGTAGGTAATTCAAACTGTTTGAATGCTGCTCTAAAAGGTTGTGAGATTGCTTATGTAGATGCCTTGGATAGCCTATGGCTAAAATGGCACTAGATGCCTGTGTTTAGGTCCCTGAATATCTTCCAATGTGTCATTCATTGATGTGGGCAGGGAGATTGAATTTACGAGTTCAGAATTTCAAAATTTATTTGTGTAACCATTAGCTATGAATACCCTGAGTAGTTAAATTGCTGATCTTGATCTTGTACATTAGTCATGCTCTTGATATTCTGTAAAATAGAGAAGAAAGCTACATCTAGCATTACATCTGGTAACAGATCCTTTCCCTTTGCAGCAGTGAAGTATTTCAAATAGTCACTCTTCATTCCTCAGAGTTAAGAGTAAAATGGATGATGACATTATCGCTGAGCGAGAAGGAAAAGATGCATACCAGTAAGACTGTGTCAGTAGATTGCTAATACAGCAGAGGTTTCAATTTCTCGGTGAAGGGCAGGGACTACATTCTTTGAAACTACACAGATGCTGAGGAGAGGCTGAGAGGAAAAACAGAAAGAAGGAAAATCCCAAAGCTGATTTTTCCACCTGTAGAAAGATAATCTTCCAAAAGGTGTTTAGAAAATAAAGTACAAAATTCTTTCTATTGCCTCAACCAGTTCAAAGAGTACATCATTTATGAAAAATATCTGTCTAAGGGACCAAGTAATGGCAGGGCTGATATATGGAAAGAGCTCTGTTTTTGTTCTGATGTGATATTTTCTATCTTCTCTGCTCTGTTGACAAAAAGGTTGTAGTGTAGATCAGAAAACTAAGGTTAAAAAAGCCCACAAGAGCCAGTGTTTTCCAAGCTTGATCCATATTCATTTTTAAAATGGGCGTAAGAGCTTTTCTGTGTTTTATATGAATGACAATCATCTCCATCTTCAGAGGCAGTACCCATTACTGCTGGGATGGGAGCAAAATTAGGAGATCCAGAGGCGAAATTCAGAGCCAGAGACTGCCAGAACTGCTTTAGGTGCATGCGGAGAGCACGGTTATTTTCACAAATATGGTCTGTATTTTTCTACTTGGACAGGCAGAAGTGATCTCTTTCCTGAGGCATATAGTTTCTAAGTACGGTAGGCCACTTCTAAACTCACCTGTCACTTTTAAACAAGCTAATTGTCTTACTTTGCAGACTGAACTAAATCCACTGTGACTAGGCCTCCAGGTGAGGAAGAACAGTCGGGGTACAGACCCAGGCAGGAATGGAGGGGAAGGCAAAGTCAGCGGGTAAATCTAACTGTGCGCTTGTTCGTTTGTTTTTCCCACAAGCAAAAAGGATCCCACAAAACGTTGCAGAAATATTTAGAAGCAGCAAATATAGGATTTACATGCAATTTTTGTACAGAATCTCAGACAACTTACACTGCAGTTTGTCAGCTTCCATGAGATAAAACAATACCATGAGCAGAGGAAGATGCACGTTCAGCTGCCGTGAGAGCATCTTGGTGACAGCCGAGAACACCCACTGCAGGCTGAGATATGACACACAAAGCCTGCCAGCTTGGGACTAAACACCTTCCCTTTCCAATTTTTCTGGATGGATTTTGAAGTGTTCGGGTGAGTAACTTCCAAAGGTTTTGTGTGATTTTCAAATATACCTGAAACCAAAAAGAAGAAGCAATTTGGCAGGCCACTAGGAGCCCTTTAAAAACACACCGGCAAACATCCACTCTTGGGCTGTGCATACATGTTTTTCCCATAGAATGAAAGGCCCCAGTCATGGACTAAGACGAGTCATGAATAAAAGATGGGAGAAATCCATTAAGTCATATAGATTGTTTCCAGAGTACAAGTTAGCTCCATCTAGGTCTGAGTGCCCCCTGCACAAGGGGCACCTCTAACTAACCCCCAAGGGACCATCACTGGATCTCCTATTACTCACCCAACCTTCCTTAATATTTTGGTCTATCTTTCTCCCACAATTTTACCTAACATCTCCCTGCTGCATCCTCTTCTGTCAGAACAGTTCTGCCTTCCCTTTTTGTTTTTATTGTCTGGGAAATGCAGACTGTCACATCTTTCAAAACACGAAGGAAAAAAAAATTCTTAGCGATGGAGAAAAAGACGCTGGATAGGACATTCAACATGAGTTTGCGACATAATGTTCAGCAAAACCAAAGACAAATCTGGCATGCATGAAGAATTTCCTCATATAAAGAGGGAGGCAAGAGATTTGCCCATGTGTGTATGTCTCTAATATGATGAGCAATGTGTTCAACTAATGTCTCTTTGTCCGGCACTGACATAGTAGACTGTATTCAGTTTAAGGAAAAAACCCAACAAAAACCCAAAACCCCAGCTAAAATGGAAGGATTTGGGAAACACAATAATAAAAATGGGCTTGTGTTACAAGGGAAAGGATTGAGGCTTTTTATTCAGAACTTGCTTTCTTTTCATGAAAAAATAGCAGGTGGCCACCTGCCACTTCTGTTGGATCGGTCTATTTCTTTTAACAGTCCCTTCATACCGATTATTTTATTGCATGTGGTATGGAAGTACCAGTCCTTGAATACCTACTGCTCAACTACAAAACGACTAAGGGTAGTAGTCAAGAAATATTTTGTTGTGTGGCTGTCTGGGAGGCAATACCCTGAGATACCTACCTAAAGAGACTGGCAGGAAAAGATAGCATAAACGAAGGGAAATCTTTCTCCCTGGGAGAGCTTGTGCAGGCTGACCACACTCAGGAGTGAATAGGATTTGCCACAGTCGCCCTAGTCAGGCAGACGAAGCTTTTATACAACGAGGAATCCTGTTCTGTTGGAGAGAGATGATGCAAGAGGTTCTTTGCATCACTCTGTGATTCACTAATAATATTTCTGTTTACTGATGCAGTTGATTAAAATTAAACAGGTGATGTACTTCTACTAAGGGCTTTGCTGTGAAATAGCAATCTTGAAGGTTCCTGACTGATAAGCAGAGATTAAACAGTCTGACCACAAGCTATAGAAAGCCATAGGTCATAGCTTGTTTATGCAGCTCCCCAGGAAGCACTCCAGCAGAATGATGACAAGACTTTACATGAGCAGGGTAATGAGTACAATATAGCTGGAATTCACAGCACTTGACTATTTTTAGTTTCTAGTGTGCCTAAAAAGCAGGCTTTGAGACATTAAGAATCAGAAAAATCAGAACAGGATGCAATTTATCCTGCAAGGCCAAGAATGTTAGCCTAAAGATGTCTTTAATGTGATCTTAATGGCACTGTACTGACATTCATCTGATATGAATGATTTTATTTAGGCAGTCTGAAAAAAAAAATAATAATCTTAAAATCCACAGAGCCAGCACTGTGGTTACAAATGAACATGATCCCAGAAGCAGATAAGTGGCTGATTTGCTCCCAAATGTGCAGGATCTCAAAATACATTTGTGATGGGTGAGATTTTTTTAATCTCCAGCCAGGAGTTTCTATTTTTCCTCCTTCTGCTACTAGGCAAAATGTGCCTGGACATTTTACAGTGTGTCATAAATTAAAAAACACCAAAGGGACCTTTCCTCTTTATTATAGCAATCTACACCAAAACCGCAGTCTGATTTTATATTGTAAATAAAACAACATATCTGGTTTCTAATTCCAGCAAGCTGAGCAGCTAGTTGTTAATGTGGCTCTGAAAAAGCATTTCATGCATGATTTAAGAAGCTGAGTGTAGGTAATTGTATCTGAAATTATACTACTAAAAATATAGTATGGTAAATGAAAGGTCAAATACTGGCTCTTGAGGGATGGAAGGAGCTCCTTCATCATTTGTTACATGCTATTTTTAAAGTAGTGTTTCTCAAATTTTGGGTTACAAGTAGGAAGTTATAAAAGGCTTCAAAGAGGTGATGGGTGGAAGAAGTGTGTAGAAGTTCTATTCCTCCAACACGGGGAGCGAGGAGGGAACACGAGTGGGCTGTAATACCCGGCTGGGTATGTTTATCTTCGCCGGGGAATTGCTACCTACCTCCCACCGCTGGCAGCGGCTCGGTTCCTCCCGGGCAGAAGAATTGACTCAGGGGCTGGATGAAGACTGACAGGCCAAAACGTTGGGAAAGACTGCTTTGAGGGGAGACATGACTCAGAAGCGGCTGGCAATGGGAGCGCTGAACTATTGCCTTGAGTCTGGCACTGGGGCGAGGTCCCCGTTCCCAGCACGCAGGGGGCAGAGGAGGAGCGGTGGTGACAAGGCACAGACCCAAGGCAGGGATCCTACTTGCCAACTCTGCTGTCAGACCGATGACCAAAGCCTGAAAAAAAACAAAGTCTCTCCGCTGAAAGTGGATAAAGGACTATTATGCAAAAATTCCCCGTGTGCTACAAAGTAGGAAAAGCTGTCTAAGCTAACACGCGTAAACATGTACGTCAGATGTCTGTGTCTGTGGTTTTCTCAGTGTTACCTGCCGTAGCAGGAACCAGTCACCAAAGGGCCGTGGCAAAGAGAGGGGCTGGCAGAGCCGCCAGAAGGTGCAAAGAACAGTGGCAAAGCAGCGGGGCAAAGCTGCGAAAAGCAGGTAACAAGCAACTGAGCAGCTGTTCAAACTGGGTGCTGTTACCCAACAGGTTTTATCAATCGAGGGCTGCTGCTTAAGTGGACAAGAGTTGACCCAACAGTTGCCACATCAGAGGAAAACAGACTCTAAAATAGTTTGGTATTTGCTTTAGGCATTAGGTGTTATAAATCATCCTGTTTACCCAACTTGTTGGAATTTTCTCCCCCCCCCCTTATATGACAACTGTTAAGTGATCTGTGCTTGCAAGCAGGGAAGTCAGCTCATCTTGAACATTAAGTAATTCAGATCGGTTCTTCCAAGTTCCCGGGTGGGAGCTGAAGTGGTGCATTTGTTGCAATGCTCCGCATTTGAATGCAGTCCTTCCTGCTGCCAGCCAAGCCCTGGCAGAAGGAGCCTACTGGAACCACCAGGCTATTGCATAAAAGGGAGTCATGAGTTTCTCCACAGTTGTCTCAGACAAGTCTGGTCTAGGAGCTTACGGTCAGCTCTGTGGTGTGAGCAGCACTTAACAACGTGGCTCTCCCCTGTACCCATAAAGGGGTTAAGAACCTTGGCAGCAATTCTGAGCCGTATCTTCCTTTGCTTGCCCTGTTCGCAACCTGAGCTTGCAGCAGAAGCCTGGCTACCTTGTCCTCTGAGGAAACAAGCAACTTCTCCAGCCATAAAAAACCATTCTTGAGCTGCAGATTCCCATGTAAACTCCTTCTCTGCCTTGGCCAGGTGGGAGCAACCTGCCAAAGTGATTTGAACATTCATTCATACTGTACTTTGGCTCTTTCTGCAGAAGCTATGCAGCTGTCTTCATCAGGAAGCAGCAGAGGCTACAAAAACATTGATAGCATCTAAAGGGTGAGCTTAATTTGGTCTCATTCCATTAGCATCTGTTAGAGCAGATTCTACACAAGGTTTACGTGACTCTTGAGAGAAGGTAGGCAAGCATCTCCATTAATACACAAATACCCTACTTTTAAAAATAAATAAAAGCACTGAAATATGTTCCAGTGGTGCATCCACTCAGATCTGGATCTTCTGCCACATGTTTCACTTTTGTCCAAATTTTATCATCAGGGAGCAACTTTGAGCTTCCACAAGTTTTGAAGTCACAGCTGAATCAGAAAATCTGTCTCGTTCTCATCGCTACCAAGAAACATTTTAAATGCTGGGTTTAGATGTTTGCAAAACAAAGAGGGAACAGAATCAACTTGATGAACGTGACTTCACACAGCTGTGTCTGGGGGGAAAAGCATGACTTCAGAAGCATGTTAATGAGGTTTATCTACATTCTTTTAACTGATCATTGCCATATTTTTGCTGCTTAACAATAATATTCTTGGCCTGAAGTTCCTGCCGTTGTTGTTTTACCCAGCAATATTAAAATTGAAGCATTAAGTTAGCAAAACTTTTCTTTGCCTGAGAATTTTTTGTTTATTTTATTAAGAACTACTGAGGGACTGGAAGTAGACTTGAGCCTTAAAGCTAAGTACATAAAAGTTTATGTGCTGATTATAAGTCTAGGTCTGAAGTTTAACGCAGATTCTTCTTTGTATTGAATGAGGTGTCCCAGGCTCTTATTTATTAACCTTTCAAGGTTTGATTAGATGCCAGTGTTATTAAAACCTTCTTTGGCACGTGATCATGTGCCTTCACGATCACAGGCTGCTCTGTGTGCGTGCCATGTGCATGTTACACAGCAACGCCACCACCTCCCACCACGGACTCACAAATGCAGTACCATTTTGTCCAATAGCTTTAGGGACTCCCGCAAGCAAAGGACTGTTCTATTTTCTATGATGACTGGCACTACTGTGAAGCCCTGGCCAGCTCTTCACGTGGTATTTGAGGCTCCAATGGTAGAAAGTCATTCTCCTCTTTGAAGCTTCATTTACGACCTGGAAGAGCAATTTGCAGCTTCTGTAGAAACAGGTCTCAGAGCCGCTAATGATTATACTGTTGAAGAAAACTTGGAAAATATGTGCTTTAAAAGCCATATACAGCAGCATGGACAGCTAAAATCAAAGGGAATAACCTCTCTGATAAGACCATCTATAGCATATTTCAGCTACAGAGATCCTTCATCTACTACACACGTAAAACCAAGTATGAAGGTCAGGCCAGGGACTTTTTGTTGTTGTTGTTTTGAGGCTTTTACATTTAAACTTCCATCCAGAATTGATGACACTTCTCCCCTCAAGAGAATGAAAACGACGCTGGTGAAGAGCAGAATGGGCGTCCTAATTGCTGGACCACAGACTGCCCTGGGCACCCACCACCTCCTACTGAAGAACTCAGTTGTCCCAAATGCATGTCCTAGCTCCTAGGCCACAGGATACATCCCTTACTCTCCCACTCTCTCAGTTATTAATGAACTAATTGTTCCAAGTGAAACAATTTAAGAGGAGAGTTTGTTTCATTTCAGGATTATCCTATGAAGCACTTTAGAGACCTTGATTTAATTCACATCCTAACTCCAAACAAAATAGAGGACGGAACTAACGAGTTTTTTCCCTGCCCATTGGTTCA
>KZ506619.1:0-11883 GCA_002844005.1 Limosa lapponica baueri
AAAAAATCTATGTGGTTGTAATTAGCCTTATCCAACATAATAGACTCACCTGGTCTGATGTAACTTATTGATACTCTGACGAAGGCAAGTTGACCAAGATGGATGGTGGATGATTTTCCTTGAGGCTTCTACAGTGAGCTGGGAAACATGTCAGATGTTACAAAGTATCATGATGGTTGTTAGGTAGAGTGATAGAGGGGAAGTTATAAAAAAATCTTTCCTCTTCATGATCATCTAGTCAAATATACTTATTCCAGAAGAAATACCAAGAAGTTGCCTTAGAATAGAATTTAGGTATTGAGGGCTGAGAGTTTCTCTGTCATTGTGAGAAATAGTACTTTGTTCTTAACAAGAATAATCCATCCTGAATTGTATTTACTGGAGGCAGGTCATATTTCCAGTAAATTTGGAAAACTGCTGGCTCCAAAGGTTACATCTAGGGATTACAGGCGGCCGGTAACACAGAAGTCAGCCAGCCCGGCTTTTTCATGTCATCTGATAGGAAGCTTCTCTTTACATATATGCTACTTTGTTGGTCAAAGTTGTTGGGTGAGGAAACACATCACTCTTTTCTAGTTTTGTATTCTACTAATATAATGTTCAATTTTTCTGTGAAGCATATTGGATTTATTTTCTTCCAGTATTTGTTTCAAAGTGCTGTTCTCTACCTTTTGTCCTAGCAAAGGTTAGGGCCTTGCAGCGGTGGTGGAATATCATTCCCGTCATGGTTTTACTGCACTTTCCTCTCTGAAGTAATTTTAAAAAGTAATTCCCAAGAATAAATCAATGCCGTTTGATAAGAATATTCTTTTCTCCCATACCTTCCTTGCAAACTATTTTTTTTTATTGAGGTGTTTTTATTTCTTGTCTGCATATTCATTTTTGCAAATATAATAATTACACATTTTATATGTGGCATAAAGGTATTATTTATTTGCAAGTGCCCTTTAAATTATAAATCAAAATTAATGTGGTAGAAAGATGTGTAAATGCCACTTGAACAATATTAAGAGAAAAATTTAAGTTGTGCACACTGTATAAAAATGGAATTATACTATGCATGTTGGTTCCTTATTGGTTTTGGTTTGATCACCATCAAGCAATTGTTTAGTCTTCTACAAATTTCTTAAAACAAGTTACTTAAAAGATGCTTTTTAGAATTCTTCCTTGTCATGACTGTTCTTGTATCATCCAGTACATTTGTAGCATACCTTATATAATTTTTTTATTTCGTACTTGCTCATTCTTAAAACTTCTTTCTCAAGTTATATCTGATTCAAAATAGTGAACATTTGAAGACTACAGTGTTTAGCAACTAATTTTCTTTTTATCCTTTTGTAGAAAAAACATTTTGGTCCTTTCATTTCATTGAAAATTGTCCAGTAATTGTTGTACAGTAAGCTGTTAATATAACTTGCAAGAGTTTTAAAAGCAGTGACAAGGTCTGTTAGTTGTGAAGCTAACAGATATTGTGTTTTAGTATTTTATAAATGATAAAACATTCACAATATGTAAAATAATTATTGCCTTAGAAAAATAGATATTAATTTAAAAAAATATAACTTTGACAGGTAAGCAGCAAGGGACATGTGACCTGTGCAGTTGTAGTTTACTTCAGGATATTTAATTTGTTTTTTCTATTATGTGCTGAAGTTTCAGTTTCTACCTTTGTAATACTAGAAGTAGGCTTAATTCACTGTTACAGTGCATGAATTAAAGATACCTTTTTTGCTTTGAAGTACAACAAATTCTGTTTTTTAAGTACTCTTAGATCAGCAGGAGGAACTTTCATTGTGGCTAATGAGCTTACTGATATGACAGTTCCTGAAGATTCATGTAATTAAAGCTGTCTCTTCTTTTAAACATAATGACTTTCCCACTTTTCTATTAGTATTCCTGACAAGAAATATTTTAGTAATTTAGTACACTTTACTAATTTCTTATTTTATTGTATTCTAAAGGTTTATATTACATTTATCCAGTCTGCTCTTTTATTGGATTGACTCTAGTTTACAGAGACCTTACAGGTGACAGCGTATAGAGTCTTTTCACATAACAATATAAAACTGCAGATTTTCCTTCCACTGAAAGTCATTAACTCGTTGTTGCTTTACAAGTAACTTACGCATTTTTTTCATTTTTGAAACATTATTCAGTTCTTTTATAAGTAATTAATGTCAGTTTTTTTAAAAAAGTTAGGAAACAAATTGTAAACGTGAAGTTTAATGTATATTCATTAAAAACCAACACCCTCACCTACAATATTTAAAAACATTAGGAAAGCATGAGATAACAATATTAACATGTATGCTGTAAGCAATCTATATGTCAAAAAGAAAAGTTGGTTTTCTTTTTCTTCTTACAGAATTTCTAAAAGTGTATTTCACAGTACTATTAAATACGTACTTTCTGCTATGCATTGCTTGGGCTTTTTGTGTTGTCTTCAGTGGCAAATTCACAGGGTGTGTTTTCAGGTAGTCAGGATTGTTGCGTTTGTTAGGGTGAGATTTTTTTGTGCCTTCACAAAACACTACAGACTTCACGACTTACTCCATACTCCAATCGGTACCAATTTTGGTTTTATATGTAGGTTTATGAAATAGAACTGAAAGTAGCTATTCAAAGATTTCCATGAACGGCAGAGAATAATGTGACAAATGGCTTATGTTGCAGCTTTCTGGTACACGCAGGGCTGTAACTCAAAATCTAGTGGTAACAGCCACAAAGTTTCAAGAACCAACCTTACAGTGAAAAGACAGGATTTATTTATAAGAGTGAAAATCACTCTTACTGCACCAGTGAGAACTTCTAGTTTCTTGGCCTGTGATCCTGTTGGTTGCATATCAAGACAGGACCCAAGGGGAGGTATCAGACATATTTATGCCATGGTTTATAAGGAAGGAAGCCAATGTATGCTTTGCAAGAGCTATTGAGTACTCTTGTAAGTTAGTCTAAAGATAGCTAAATAAACTAAACATTCCTTACATCAAGTGGGGAAAAAAAAAAATCTTAAAAGAAATGTGAACTTAATTTCAGTGATTTTTGATTTTATGCTCCATGGAAAATTGCTGTCAAAGTTGGATAAAATAAGAATTGGTGAAACAACTGTATGAACAAGAATACTGTACTTAATTTTGTAAAGAAAGTTGCATGTTTGGGAAACAGTTGTACCCATTGTCATTTCTAAAGATTTACTGTTAATAGCAGTAGAAATGTCCTAGTTAAATAAGGTGGTGAGACAAAATTACAAGATATTGTTAATATCACAATCAAGAACAGGAATAAAGCGTGGGTTGCAGGTAACAAAGAAGAGAAAAAATATTTCACTTAGTTACGTTACAGCAAGTAGAAATTAGTTTAGAAATTAGATCAATGTGCCTATCTATTAAAAGAGCAAGGTTACAGAATTGCCTTCCTGGGACGTCTTTTCCTTGGTGGGAAAAAAGCAACTATATGCTTTAAGACGGAGTTATATTTCTCATAACAATGATTATATAGATATGTGCCTCAAAATAGCAAATTCTAAATTTTGTGGCTCAAAAGATAAACAGTAATAGGAATTGAAGTTTCAGTTTGATTTGCTTTTCAAACAAGACTCCTGTTAACTGTAATGTAATGATATTAGCCTTAAAATAAATACTGCAGTGTAACAAAGTAATGACAGACAAATAATTCCATATGGTAAAAGGGGTTTGATATACCATTGTTTAAAAAGGATAAAAATTTTAAAAAACCACCTTTTTTTTTTTCCTTGTTTTTTGTTGTCAAGACTGAGAAAACATGTAATATTTTTGGCAATTAATTTTACAATATTATAGAGCACTAAGCAATAGAAGAAGTTAGAAAGTAAATATTTGCCAAGGAATGCAGTACTTAGAGCTTAAAGTATTCTTCTAATCTAAATTGTGTGAAAGATTCTCATACAAGACTGAAAAAGTATGTTATTTTGTGTCTACTGTATTTTGAAATTATTTGAATAGAACTTGTGTTTTAATATTGAAAATCTCAGCCTACAAATATGTATCTCTTTTTACCAGGAATGTACCATTTAAGTAATAAAAATACACTACTGGAGCATTTAAGATACCATTCAAGGGGCATTAAATATTTGCAGAGGGAAATTAATGGGAGATTCATGGTGGTGTGTTTTAAGTACAGCTTTAAATATTTCTACAATTTTGTGTTTATTGATGTTTTTCACACTCCTGCTTATACCTGTAATGGATCAACAACTCTTGCATTATTGGGACACAAGTCCTACATTAGCATGCTACAGACTTGCCATGCTCCTGTTGGAACCGTTGTAAAATTAATTGAGACTGGTTGAAAAGAAGTGATTAAACACACCTTCTTGTGGCTTGTTTTATTTTATTTTGTTTTATTTTATTTTCTGTCTGAATGCATTTCACAATATAAAAAATTTGTTTTTAAAAGCTGATGGAACATATGCAAACTTATTTCTTTAAATGTTTGTGAGTAAGTTGTGCACAGTACTGTTATGTGGGGAGTAATTTTAAGATACAATTATGCAATGAACTACTGAAATCTAAGTGAAATATTCTATTTACTTTAAGGCATTAAAATATATACGTCGCTTGCAAGCATGAATTAGCAAATCAAATATTAAGTAGGAGTTTGAGTGTTTTCATATTTTTTACCAAAACAACACTTCAGTTTCTAATATGAAATTGAAGTATGTCAGTAGTCCATGAAAATAGATTTCTTTCTCTATCATCTGACAGTGATCTGAGTATTAAGTATCATGGCCAATCCCTGGTACAGTCCTTGAGCCCCCAGTTATTTAAAAATGCAGACAGTTTGGTCTGTAGACAGATCAGGATTCAGATAAAGCTGTTCAATACTTTTAATTTCATATTTATTCAACTGGGTATAAATAGCTGGATGTTACTGAGAGATTTCATTGCTATATACTGTTCTAAGTGATAGTGAGATTAAGACAAATAGAGTGTAGATACCTGTTAAAAGACAAATTAAAAAAATCAAATGTGTTCTGCAGAAATCAGTTCCAAGATGAACCTTAAAATGGCCAGGAGGGCAATGGAATAGAAAAGCTGAATACATTGTGCATATGTATAGAACCTTGAAGGTGAAAGAGCTTGATTTTACTGAGTAGGGAAGTGTTGCAAGTGCCTATATATACATGCGTACGTGGGTTTGTATATCTCACTACCTATATATCTGTCTCAGGGAGAGATGGCAGTGATGGGATTGTTTAGAAGACTGGTAAATCTGGACAGTTTTGAACTTTTATTTTAAACTTAACTAGGCTGATATTCATTAACATTTCATGCTAATGGTTCAGTCTTAATCAGTATTAATCACTATCACCACATATTCAAAGCAGTTAGTTATTAACAATCATATCCTAAATTAGCTGTGAATATACAGTTCGCTGCTGTCATCACAGTACTTCATGGTCTGTGTCCCCAAGGGTCGAGGTGAATGAGGCTCAAGAGCTCTTCAGTGAGGGAAGCCGCAAACGATGCGTGGGTCTTCTTTCTCTTCCCTCCTCCAAATCTGATTGCTTCTTTTGTAAGATGATCCTGTCTCTTGGCAGCTCTTAGTCCACCACTGCAGCCTGTCACTCTGTACTGTGCGACACTGGGAGATACTACTTCCCCGTGCTGTGGCAGACGCTGTATCCTGTTGCTTGGCCATTTTCCCCCTTGCCTAAGTAGCCACTTCTTTCTTTCAATAGCAATCCAATGATGAATAACCGACTATCAGTGAATTGTTTCATTCAGGAGTTTCTGCTTTCGACCTTTGCCCATATTTTCAAGTTCTGAGCTTAAACTGTAATCGTAAAAAGAGACACATGGCATCAGGCTGCATTTCACTCAGGAGGTTCTCAAAAGAAGCTTATAACAAGTCTAGCAGGGGTGGGCTTGTGTATTATTACCGTGGAACTATTATTACTAGGGAACTGGGTACAAAAATGCTTATGTGTTGTTTACCGATTACACTACATTAGTATGCTCATACTTGAATTCAAAATAGGAGAAAATTAATTAAATCCTGCTTAGACAGCTGCTTCTTTCATGTGTGCAGCTGGAGTCTGCTTTGGCCACAGAAGGGAAAGTTTGAGGGCTCAAGAGGCAATGGCATTGTCAGACCTTTAGGAAAAAAAGGAGCTCAGCAAAAGCATTGTAGACACCTGTTAGACACACACACTCTCTCTCTCTTAAAAAAAATAAATAAATAAAGGGATGGAGAGGGGCAAGAAAGCCAGAAAATGGCTCTAGACTACAAGAGGAAACATGGTCTTGGGAGAAAAAAAAGCATAAATATTGTATTTTCAATCTTCTGTGACACTGAGTGAGTAGTATATCCAACTAGATCTTTTTACACTGTTAATACCTATTTCAGGCTTTTGCTGGTGTTCACAGAAACCTTCTGATCTTTTGCCTCTGGAATATTTATTTGTTAGTACTATAACCAACTGACAATAGAGAGGGTTTTTTTGGTTGTGTGTTTGGGTTTTTTAGGCTATATTTTGTCATTTAACTTTACTTTTAAATGCTGCATCAAGAATATGTTGGCAATTTTAGAGAATTATTCAGTAAAGTGTAAATTATTCAGTGAACTGTAAATTATTCATTAAGGCACATGGAAAATAAGAAGGTGATTGGTGACAGCCAACGTGGCTTTGCTAAGGGCAAATCGTGCCTGAAAAATTTGGTTGCCTTCTACGATGGCATTATAACATTGGTAGGAGATCAACTGATGTCGTCTACCTGGACTTGTGCAAACCATTTGACATTGTCTCACACGACATCCGTGTCTCTATAATTGGAGAGACGTGGATTTAATGGATGGACGACTTGGTGGATAAGGAATTGGGTGGATGGCTACACTCAGAGTTGCGGTCAACAGCTTGATATCCAGGTGGAGACGAGTGGCAAGTAGCATTCCTCAGGGGTTGGAATTGGGAATGGTGCTGTTTAACATCTCTGTTGGTGATGTGGACAATGGGATTGAGCGCACCCTTAGCAAGTCTGCCAACACCACCAAGCTATGTGGTCCAGAGGGACCTGGAGAGGCTTGAGAGGTGGGCCCATGGGAACCTCGTGAAATTCAACAAGACCAAGTGCAAGGGTCCTGCACTGGCTTCTGGAATAATCATGGTATTAGAAAACCTGAATCAAGAGAGGAAACTTTAAGAACGAAGTTGTTTTAACCATGAAAGGCAGAAGGTGAGGAAATCTAATTATTGCTTATAAAAATGTCAGGAGACTTTTAAAAAGGAGCATGAAAGTTCAGAGGGTAGAATTGAGAGATTGTTCAGGCACACATGCATTGTATTCAACAAACAACTCGGTTTTGTGAGCTCACTAAGATTCAAAATCCCAGTTTTTGACTTTGTGTCCAAAGTGTCATATGAGTTGCTTGCTTAGTTTGGCTTAGGTTTATAGCTGAATCCTCCCAAGATTAGGGCCAAAGTTACGATATTTTTTTTTTTTCTTCCATTCTTGTATGTCCCTCTCAGATTTTATACCGCAAGGGAAGGCTGGCAGGTATTTCATGTGATTGTTTTGTTGAAGAGCTGCTTATATTTACAGATCTGATTTATTATTTTTTTTATCTGTTTTTACTAAATTGGAAGTTGAAAGACAGTAGTACCAAACGAATACCAGCATATTGTGAGTTAGCCTCTGCTTGTGGCTGTCACCAGAAATACAGTCTTAAAGGAAAATACATCTAATAGTTGAGCACTGCTGAAATCAAAGGAATGCTGAATTTTTATATTCAGGAACAACTTCAGATCATGACAGAGGAAACAAAAACCTCCAGAACGAGATAGAGATGTAAAGATTCTTGATCAAATATGTACCTGTTCAAGGTCAAAAGAACTGAGGTAATAGAAATAAAAGTTGGCTTTGCTGGAAGCAAGAATTCAAAAGTCTCTTGTATACAAGCTGGTAATCAGCTCTAGGTACTGAGGTTTTTTGTTTGGGTTTTCTTTTGTTTGTTTGTTTTTTTTTATCTGGGTAGAAGAATGTAGCTGTTACTCAACTTCTACCTGCAGTTGATGTAGAGAGTTTTTTGGTGGGTTGAGGATTTTTGGGGTGTTTTGTTTTAAAACCTGTGTATTTGCTGAGTCTCATCTTTCTGACGTTTTCTAAGTATGTCACTTTAATTTATACTGTGGACTCTTTCTATGCAAGACGAACTATAGTGTGAAGGGTCCCATCGATAGTCATATTAAGCACAAGGTATTATACTCTGTGTTTCTTAGCAGCTTTCTAATAGATCAGTGTCTTAAAATTGTGTGTCTTCCTACCCTCAAAGGCTTCTTATGACAGCAGAAGCGTGACTTTATATTAAAATCAGGTTTGTTTCTGGAACCCGTGAAGACTGAAACATATCTGTAGTCAACATTGACAGCTTCTAATTTTAGCTCTGCTTCCCAAACAAGACAGTTTCTTAACTGCTGAAGCCAGCTGACCTACCTGGTGATGATATAGGCTTACCAATCGCTGAGTGAATATCTGCCAAGTCTAACATACAGTTGGAAAACACTGTTTCTGACTAAACAGAGGGTTTTAAAAGTTGTGATTATAAACCAAATGATGAGTTATAAATTATAATATGAACATGTATTTATATTTCCTTATTCTTTTTAGAAAAGTTGATTGTCTCCGAATTGTTTGGGTTGGGTTTTTTTTAGGTTACATTAGCATTTTAACGGGTTGCCATTGATCATTTTATAGTTGTGTTAACCTTTCTGCTGTGAATGGGATTGTAGTTGCTATGCAACCTTTTACTCTAGTCGTCTGGGAACTCTGTCAGGCATTTATAAGAGAAAGATGTGTTCAGTGTGTGTATATCTTCATTTCCATCACATAACTTCACTGAGTGGGTGATGGCATGGATCAACAGATCCTAGTAACATCATAGGGCCACAAGCTTTCTCTAGGGATGTTTTCAGGTGAAGTTTAAGGTAGCTTTACCTTTACAGTTACAGTGTATTGTGAAATAAATAATGAATAAAAGAAAACAAAAAATCAAGTCAGTCTAAAATTCAGAGTATGTTCTTATCTATATACATTGTTCCTACAGAACATATTTAAATGTTAATTTTACTTCATAAATAATCAGGAAATAAGTTTTAACTGATTCCAGTAATACAAATCCAAGACAGAATGCATGCTAACAGAAGTTATCCTCAGGCTACTTTAATGGTCTTGATATTTGAATCAGCTATTTATACATCAAATATTCAACATCCATGCATTGATTCAAACGGATGAAAGTTTTATTTCTCTTTTTCTGATAAAGAAAATATGCACTTTTTCTACATCCTTCTATAAATCCCTGATGTTTCATCTCTTTCCTTTTTCCTAAGTGCCTGGTTTGCTCTGCTGTACCCTCTCAAGTGCTTGCACTTCTCTCCAACTTGGCAAGCACTTTCGCTCTGACAAATTCTGTTGTGTTTTTTACCAGGCATCGTGATTTCGAACTAGGGAATAGAGTCTTAGGTTTTATGCGTAGGTGTAATAGCCCCATTTTCTCTGTGTTTTGAGGGTCTTAGTTTCTTCATGCTCTCCGTACAAATGTTTGTATTTTTCTGTTTTAACAGAATGAGATTGAAGAATGCTTGGTGGTTCTTGGAGTTGCTTCAAAACTTAACCTTTGGTTAATCAGAAGAGACAGGCTGGCATATGTATGTCTCAGGTTATTTAAACCAGACTGTTAATTGCAGTGCAAAACCTTAGGCATAAGAACAAAACAAAATGCAGTGTTCAAACAGCATACATCTGATCAGCGTAAGGCAACCGCATAAGTGAGGGGAACAGAACATTGTAGAGTGACCCCCTAGCATTGTGATTAGTTCAGCGTGCTTTTATTTCAGAATTAAAAACATAGCGTGCTGATCTGGGTAAGGTTTTAACTCATGCATTTTACAAACAATGTTTCTTGTTTAAGGTGTTAACGGAATGAATGTTCTGTATTTTAGTCTCAGCAGAAAACCTGGAGAAGAGCCTGAAGCATATGGAGAGGCAACTCCAACAGCTTGAGAAGGATTTGCAGACTTTTCCAGTTCCTGAAGATAAGCACGATAAGTTTGTAGCAAAAATGTCTATATCCTTTGGAGTATTCTTTTCAAAACAAAAAAAACCCAACAGAAGTAATTTAACTGCATTACCTTAAACTTTAAATTTCTTTGCATAACTTTTGTCTAGTCTGTAACAAACGTTTTTGAAAAATACAACTTTTTGTCCCCTCAACTAAAACTAAAAACTAAATAGATGAACAGTCCAATTAAAGGATTCCTCCGTAGTGGATAGAATGAGGAGAAAAATGCTTGATGTTAGCTTTTACACTGTGTGCAAGTTTCTTAACTTAGGGAAAGGTAGTTATTATAACTTTAGTGTTAAATGATTTTTTTATGGGAGAATATCTTAGAAAAAGATGTCTGTCACCCTGTGTTTATTTGTTTTCTAGTGGATGCATTACCACTGTGAATGTTTTTGTACATGCAATCACAGAACGAAAGAATTTCTCTTATTTCAGAAATGAGATTCATAGCATGTGAAAACTGGGTTCTGGTCTTATTTTTCTCAAAATTACTTTTCCCACTATTTATTCCAAATCCTGTAGCCAACTTCACTGCCTGACTCCCTCATAAGAAAGCCTTGTGACATGAAGATACTTAATTAAAGCACGAAAAAAAAATATTATTTCACTTAAACCTCCCTACCAGATGATGGTCATCTATGCTTGGCACTGAGACTAACCTGGAAGCAGAAATATCAGCAGGTAGAGAGGCAGGTTGAAATTTCCTCTGCAGGCACGGTTAGGTTATTATCTAGGTGGAAGACTACTTTGTTATGTACAAAGACAGGGGCACTCAGGATGAAGTCCTCTTGATTAATCTCATACTATTAAATAAAAGATGGCAAAGGACCTTGAGGCCAAGTGGATATAGCGGTTCTTGCTGCATTAGGGCCAGTTTCCTCTTCAGGAGACTAGCTGCAACCAAAGTGTTTACAACTTAGCTTTAGGCCTTCTCTGGACTCTGTGGGTTATCTGTAACCTTTCAGTGTTGCTACTAATTTTTTTAAGGTCGGGTATTTTGTTGGTGAGGTTGTTCTGTTTGTTGTTGTTGTTGCTGTTGTTGCTGGCTTTTTTTTCCAGCTCAATGTGGTTTTCAGAGATACGTTGCAGCCCACCAGCATGTGGGTTATCTGTAACCTTTCAGTGTTGCTACTAATTTTTTTAAGGTCGGGTATTTTGTTGGTGAGGTTGTTCTGTTTGTTGTTGTTGTTGCTGGCTTTTTTTTCCAGCTCAATGTGGTTTTCAGAGATACGTTGCAGCCCACCAGCATGGAGTCTGTATAGTAGGAAACGTAAGTTTTGTCACTGAAGAAGCTGATAGCATAATAGGAGAACTAGGAGAGGGTTCCTGAAGGCAAGAGATAAACTATTGCTAGGAAGTTAGAGGAAAATATATCCCCGATGCTTTCTTAGAAATATTACTAGGACTATGCAAAGTCTGTGTTTGGTTAAGAAAATGATGTGTAGGCTCGGAAATTAGGAATGGGAAGCACTTACTAAAAAATCTAACCTATGAAGAAGGACGAACTCTTTGTAATCCATTAGAATGGAATAGACTGTTTCAGTTGGAAGGGACCTACAATGACCATCTAATTCAAAACAGTCATGATGCTGGCACTTAAAATACCCCATAACCTTTTGCATTTTTAAGCTGAGGACTAGGGTTTGAAGTAACAGATAATTTAGTATGCAGCTTTCTTTGGAGATGTGGTTATAAAACTTCCATACCTATAAAACAGATATGAAAGAAATTACAAAATTCAGTTGAGGACGAGTGAAGAATAGCCTGAAAAAAGTAGCTCCA
>KZ506619.1:13384-26432 GCA_002844005.1 Limosa lapponica baueri
TGTAGAGGCTGAAAATGTAAATGAATTTCATATAAGGCTTCGTTAGCTAAAGATAGAATGTCTGGAGCTATTAAACAAAGTAGTCCAGAGGCAGCTTTAGCTCAGAAAAATCACTGGTGTGCAGACTGTTAGAAACTAAATACTACATCAGTTGAATTATCATGCTTTACTTACCAAGTTTCTTCTTGTTTTCCCTAATCTTTGGGTATTGACTGCTGTCAGAAACAGGGGAGATGAATATCTTACTCAGAATAAATCAGTACAGGTAAAACCAGCCATACTACCTATTTCATTGTATTAGACTATTCAGATACAATATTCTGAACAGTAAATATTAGGAATAGGAATAGTTTGCCCTCAACGACTTCCCCTCCCAGCAGACAGGCAGTAATTTCAAAACAGTGAAGTTGCATAAGGTTTCTAGTAATGTCTGTGAACACACTAATTAAAGAAGCTCACTTTTAGAAAAACAGGAACTTCAATAAATTACGAGGCAAAAAAGGTTTGATGTAAAGGTTAGATAATCCTGCACAGCGTGATGAAGCCTGGACCTGCCTTTACTTTTATTCCTATGACAAGGAAAGCTGAATGATGCTGATGTCTTGAAAGGCATGCAGCTCATAAAAAGAAACCAGCAGGAAATCTGAGAAAGGAAGGATGGTGCTTTGCTGGAAATAATTTTTCATCCTGAGTACAATTAGACTCCGTGGACAAGCAGGCTACTACATCCTGTCGCTAAATATCACAACCCAAAGGCCCCTAATGAACTGATTAGCATTCTTGTTTCTTTAGGAAGTCAGATACATGCACAGTTGGTGCACTCTTTTATTGACAAAGTCTATAATTATGAATATTTCTCCTATATGTTAGATTGTGCTAGTTTGTCAGTCATCTTATGTATACTAGCTGAAAAGAAATTATAGTTATTATTGCAGTCTGTTTGCTTTAATTAGGGAAGTCAAAGAATATTGAACTGATACTGATCTAGGGCATTAAATCCATTGAGTGAAATGTTCAATAAAAAGCATAGTGAACAAAATACACTTGTACATTCAAAATAAAAATTTAATGGGCTTTTGGAGAGTATTTAAATTGCATATTAAAAGCTTAATTAAGTAATTTAGTCAACATGCTCCTTATCAGACCTGCTCACATCTCGTGATTTTCTAAGTAGCAGCTGAGAAACTCTCAACAAGTTTCAGCCTACTGCTGATTGTAGCGTTGATGGTGATTTTCGGAGAAGCTTGTGGAACCAATACTTGAGGGACAAGTCGGTTACTGCCTTTCAGGGAGGAACAGTCCTTTCTTTTTTTTCGGTTCTCTATTCCTCTTTCCTTGTCATTTAAGTTAATTTGTTGGTGTTGCGAAAAGGGAAGGAAGGAACAGCACTTAACCAAGTCAGTGCCTGACTCAAGTGATGTAGAAGAAACCCATTTTAGCTGCGAGGAAGAGATTACATGCTGCCTTTAAACTGTTGGTTACTTAATTGGCCTCATAGCTTGAACTTCCCTCTGTGCAACATAAACAAACTGAAGCCTGTTAGATGTCCTCGAACCCTCAGGACTTTGGAAGATTTTAGCACGTGAGCTCATTAGGTGAAAAAAGATTGTATGTTGCTCTTTGGGAGAGGGTCAAGATATTGACTGTGTGGACAAGTAATGAGATAGGACTTTGGCAAACAATGTGAATTTAACTTAAGTATATAGTTTCTTTATGCAGATCTTAAATATCTGGTCTGAACTTCAGGTGTGTGCTACAGCTAGCACTGGTTTTGCTCATAATATATGGGGTATGCAGACTGGATGCAGCAGCTCTGTGTGATACAAATACATGCCAATTTGTTTTAGTATTATAACATAGAGATAAGTAGGAGTGAGTCAAGGAAAAGGTATTATTTGAGAAATACTCTTCAGAAGGTACTCATTTAAAAATCTAAACATTTTTATGTGTTTCTTGAACTATTATATTCAGATACAGAAATTTACTGTTGAACCTCCTATATACGTATAAAAGGAAGTCTCAATTACACTTATTTTTCAGATGGTTGCAACTATTTTCCCAAGAATTGGGTGGGGGTGATCCTCAGCAAAACCCTACAACATTCACACCCTTGGCCTCAGAAAAAAAATAATTAGTTGAAATCCTGAAGTGATCTCAAAGTCTTTTTGCATTAGTCTTTGAAAAATTTGCCATGTTTTTAGAGAGACTGTTGCTGGCTGGTGTGGTGGCACTCTCAGTTCCATTTTGAAGATTGTGCTAAAATATGTGTCGCATCTATGCATCTGTTAATCTTTTGTTCTTATGCAGAATCATATTCCTTTTTTGGATTGTCGACACTTAATGTGCAGGTTAATTTGTGAAAAAATCACATGTGGTGAATATGGGGTCTTTTAAGGAAATGTTTGGTACAGATTAACATCATTCATTGTCTGCTCTAGGGTAACAGCTGCTTTTACTTGTCTTGATACCCTGCACTATATTAGTATTTTATGTCGCACAATATATTAAAATCGGTATAAACTTCAGACAAGCGATTCACTATGAAAGAGCTGCCGTGAATATGCAAGACTAAACATACAGCAGTTAGAAATTTTGCCACAGATATTACTTGTCTCAGCCCTGTGTTGCTTTCCTGTTCCATTAATGAGCAGAATGATGATCTGTAGTCCCATGAGGCCAAAAAGGCAGCCTGTGAAGTGAAGCCACTTCAGAAAAAGTTAACAAATACCTAACTTCTTGATCTCCTTTTACTCCTGCCTGTGTTGCAGCTCTGCTCTACTTCTGTCTTCATTCATCCAAAGCAAATGAATTCTGTAGCTGATAATGCATATATATCAACCTGTTCATAATAATTACAGTTGGGATTGCTGTACTCAGTAGTATTCCCGGTTGTCTCCAGTTTAGCTACTGCTGGCTAACAAAAGCCATATTTAAGGCAAATAGGAAGGGGACTTATTAAAAATACCTAAATTGAAGCACAGTCTCAGTAGAATGCCAAGAGCTTAAGATATCCCATAATGCACCAGGCGGAAGATAAATATCTCAGGATTTCTGGCAGAAATTTTATCTCTCTTGCCTCCCCACCCCCTCAAGTTTCCTTTTTGGGATATACTCTGGCATATCATTCCTTTAGAAGATGATTTATACATATTATTGATAACTTTTTTTTTTCTCAAGTTTTTTTTTTATCTTCCTAGAAACTGAAGAAAGTTACTGGAATGTTTGATGTGCATGGCACTTAGACATAGTGACAACAAAATAAATATATCTAATTACATTACCCTTCCATTCCGTGGCAATAAACGGCCTCATAATTGCAAAAAATAGTGTGATTTTCCCTAAGTTCTGTTAATGATCTAAGAAACACAAATAATAAGTATCCTAAATTGTGTGATCAAAAATAAACAGGTTGTAGAAATAGTTGTTTCTGGTTTCACTCAGTGTTAATTTTACTGGTTTTCTTTAATAAAGTTGTTTGTTGTTTTGATTTGTTAGGGTTTTTTTTGAACTGCTGAGATTTCGTTTGAAGTTCCTAACTTGTGTTTTGTCATGCCTTGTTTCTTGTAATTATTTAATATTTGGGGAGCTATTACATACTAACCTCTCCTCAACTTTCCACACTGTCCCACCAATAGCTTTTTAATATCCTTAATAATTTTAAAGAAACTCAACTCTGAAGGGTAGCTTCCTGTAAGCTTTGTGGGTCTTGGGAGCTAAGTAGAGGAGAGAGATTCAAACCGATATGGAAGAGAAAGTGGGCCAGCAACATCAATTCTCTTTGAGCTCTGAAGTTGCTCATGAACTGCATCTTACGAAGTCAATAGAAACATGGAAAGAAGCTCATACTGGCTAAGGAGCCTTGTCAGACAAAAAGAAGGTCTGAAATCAGGTGGTTGGGAGATGATGGAGGATCTGTTGTTTAAAATCTTCAAAATCTTGGCTTTGTTAGACCTTTTCTACAAGACTTTCTTAGTGGAGACTGACCCAGCTAATAGCCATCATAGTGACTACTTTGAATGTTGTGAAAGTGTTTTATGTCTCCTTTCTTGCATGTGTCTGAGAACATTATTGTGTGACTTCTTGGCATGGAGTCTAAATCATGAAAAGAAAACTATTAACTGCTTACTTAGCATTTTTAAAGCAATGTTAACAAACCAAAAGGACATTTAATAGTGAAATTCAAATGGATTCAGCCTCTAAACAAAACTAAAAGAAGAGTGCATTGCAAAAACCCTGAAGGGTGAAAGCTCTCACCCAGCAGTGGATTGTTACTGTGTATTTAAAACAGCATGGTGGATAAAAATTGCATTTGTCTACATTTTAATGAACTTGATTAAAAATCCCATGGTTGGGTGACCATAGTGTGTGTATCTGTAGTATGAGGTATACGAACGCAGTAAATTCTCTTTTGTAATAGTTTGGGTGGGCAATTAGAAATAAAGGTAAAATTTTCATTTCTTGTCTTCTGTAGTCTTCCCTGGAGCAGGAAAATAATGGAACACAAATATTTGTTTAGGTACCATTCCATTAAAGTAAACACTTCATGAAGTTGTCCTACATAAGGGAATGACTACACACAGTATTTTTTCTTCAAGCTTCTTTGACAAACTATATTATCAAGATTCTTGAATAAACACCATTTTTTAAATTTAATTTATGTTATGCAGTGTTGTGGTGCTATTTATAAGTTTTCTATCTCTTGTAGAAGTAGTTCTATTGTCTTCATTGCTAATTTAATTAAGTTGTATTGACATTGCAGATAGCTTTAGAAAAAGCATAAATACCTGATACAGCCACCAGGAATAGAAATGAATGCATTGCTGTTGCTACAACAGCATTTAAAAAAAAAAAAAAAAGCAGTTAAGATGAAGTTTTTATTAAAAGCAAAAACCATGGAAGATTACTGTTCTTTATTAATATTTGTATTTTTACTCTAATTTTAGTAGGAACTATACTATCTCTTGATGTATGACAGTGTTCAGGTTGACTACTGGTATCTGTACCTAGATTCCAAATAAAGTGTAATTTATATATCTAAACCTTTAGCTTCAATAAGGAGATAGTGATACTAAATAAACTACATAGGTGCTTGAAGTTAGATTAGTCTCATACTTTACATTTCATACAAAATTCTATGCTACCGGAATAATCTTTAAATTTAAAGTGGCTGAGAAAATTTGATGAATTTATTGATGATGATGATGATATATGATGATTTATTCATAGGCCTAATATACACTGTAAATACAGGGAAGCATGTATGACACGGAAGACGTTCTTTTGATACTTCAATTTGATACAAATGAAAAATGTGTGTGAAATACAGATCAACGTTAAGTAAAAACTGTGGGTTTGACTGGATTTGCTGAGTATACTTGCAGCCTTAACAGCAGTGCACAGCTTTCTAGTTCATGCCAAAGAAGATTTTCAGAAACTTTCACGGATGCATGAGAACATGGAAAAGCTCTATCAGAATGTGATGGGATATTATGCCATTGATCTGAAGAAAGTTTCAGTGGAGGAGTTTTTAACGGACTTAAACAACTTCAGGACTATGTTCATGGTACAATCTTTTTATTTTATGCTTTATGTTTCTTAGAAATTATTTTTGTAGTCTTTCATTTTCTGAACAAACTAAAACTAAATTTCTTTCTCCTCAAATGGTATCTGATACTTATGTCAGAAATTTTACTTTGCACATCCTAAATTCTTTGGATATCCTAAGGATAATGGAGTTTGAAATTACTATTTGTGGATTATTTATTTCTGAAAGAATTGAAAATTCCTAATACCAATGAACGTAATTTAAAACTGAGCCTCTTATATGCATATATAACCCGAAGGGGAAAAATCTGAAACTCTACCTTTTTTTAAATACAACTGCATTTGCTATTTAAAGGATGCTTGTTATTTACTTAAAAATAAATATTCTAACAATTATTCTATATTTATAATGCATTCTTTTCCCATGTAAAATCCAGACCAAAGATTTTATTTAATTTAATTTTTTATTTGCCTGCAGCACTTCATCAGTGTCAAGGTTTGTATCTATAAGCAAGTTTCCCTGCTATGGAAACTCAGAGCTCCTTATTCTGACTTAAAAAAATAGCATATTTTCTTCAAACTCGATCTGTTTCTAAGGACCTTTAATTTTTGTGACAATAGAATGTCTAGGCTTTTAGATTTTGTGCATTTTAATGCTTACTTTTTTTTCCATTTAAACAGATGACCTTTGGGGATAGGACCTAAAAATGGTTATTGTATTATTATTTTAAATATTTGAATTATATTAGAGAAACAGACATTAGGCTGATTCAGGTTATTGTTGGGTAGCTCTTTTTACTAGCTCATCATAAAAGCTTAAGCTATTTTGGAAATCTAATTTTATTTTTCTTTAGGTATTTTTTGAGTCCAAATGTATTTCTGTTATGCGTAAAAATGTGTATTATTTTTTGGGGTTTTGTTTTGTTTAGTGGTTTGGGGTTTTTTTTTTGTAATTCTACCAAAATATGATTTAAGTGTTTTAACAGAAGACCTTTTTGAAAAATGATGTAGAAATTTCTCACCAGGGTATTTCTTTATATGTTTGGAGCTGATTATATATAAATATAAACAGTCGTCTTGGGAAATTTCAGGATAATCAGATGTTCTCCAAAGTATTGCAGGTTTTTTTCCCATTGTCAATGTAGTTCTTCTGGAAGAAGGTTGATTAACTTGATGATATACTTCAGAATTCATACTCAATATACATTGAGGGTATATCCCTCAACTTAAAATAACCAAAAAATGGTCGGGAAAGCTGATGGGTATATAAGTTCAAAATACTTTCATAGAGCTCTCTTATTTAGGATTAGTGAGGATCGCTATCTTGGTGTTTTGGTAACTGTGTTCAGATCTGGTGAAGTTAGGTGTGAAGGGAGAGTTTGTTGATTTTGTGTGGAGGTTGTGGTTTTCGATTGTTGTTTAAGCTTTCTTTGCAAAACTAGGTTTTTCTCAACTCTTTCTCAATGAAGAGATGTAATAATAAAAAGGCAGATCTCCAGTTGTGTATGAATTTATTAAAGGTGTCTCATGTCACATCTGGCTATCTGTGATTATGTAGCTTAACTTACTGGCTACACTCCTGCAGGAATGTTATCTGAGCATGAGCTTTGTGACAAAGTCTGGAGCAGTGATCCAACTCATGCCTATTGATCTGTAGAAAGATTCAATTAGTCATTTTACCATGAATCCTCATTGCAGCCTGACACTTATCATTATAACACACTTATTTAAGTTGCTTGCATGTTTCCCAGTCATGTTAGGTTTGGCTTGGTCATTTGCTTTTTTTCAATCATTTCAGACATGTCTGAGGGTGTAGATAGGGAAAAATACTTCTTTCATAGATATTGAGAAAGGGTTTGAAATTCCTATATCCATCTATTTTGAGGAAATGACTTAAAATGAAACACATATTTATCAAACATATTGGAACATGTAAAGATTACCAAGCCTCTGCGGTTTCAGAGTTTAACAGCTAAAAACCTAGAAGGCACAGTTCAATCACAATAATTTTGCTTGGCAAGTTACATATGCCAGATTTTTCAACATGGACATTGTTTATGTTTTCTTAACTAGATCAGTGCCTAGTTTGAAACTCTGGAGTTTGATTTCAAAATGGCTAAATATTACACAATAGTTGTATTACTTTAATTTCTGATGTTTAAACCACATCTCCCCTTTAAGTGCTGTAGAATAAGAATTTTAAATGCTTAAGTTCATCTTGAATTGGAGACTTAAAGAAGTGGTTGTGCTTTACCTTAATTTCCCCATATTTCTTTTCGGTGTCTGTAAAATTAGCACTGATACTAACCCCTGCTCACAGCAGTGTTATAAAGATAGATTAATTAGTGCTTCGAAACAGTTAGATATTATTGATGGGCATGATGGAAGAAACCTTGAGGAAAATTAATAATTCTGTCTTGCAGAGCACAGTTTGAAGGCTATATGAAAAAGGTGTGTAGATAAGGCATGAAACCACTTATCATTCAATGACACTAAACTGAATATTGAGTACTTGCTCAGTTTTGAGACTTTTGGGAAAAGATTTTGAGATGCCCAGCATGAGACACTCAAGGTCTGATTTTCAGACTTGTTTAGCATGGGTCTTGATTACTGACAGAAACTAAAGGTGGTTCATATCCTAGAATCCTAAGCTCAAAAGACTTAAATTTAGTGCAGAAAAATCATTGGATTCTTAAAAAGCCCAAAATTAAAAGACTACTTAAGTCACCAGTAGGTGTGGGAAAATAAAGTTCAGTCATCCTTGTTGTCAAGCAAAGTTAAAAATTTACATACAGTGCTTACATACTTATAGTGTATTTTCTGTTCTCAAATAATAAAAATGTTTTAAAAGTTTTAAAAAACATGTTTAAATCTGGAGACAGAGACTTCAGGTACATAGCCAACTTTAGACTGTACTTTGAATTCAGTAGTATTTGGTGGCTGTGGCCACCCTTCAAGTTCACACTCTTTGAACACCAAATCTAGAGTACAGTTAGTTGGCCAGATCCAAAAAATGGGTGAAGCACACTACCTTCAGTGCTTTAACTCCTGAAGCTAAATTCCTGGTACAGTCAGTGGGAACATCTTAGGTATCGGACATCTCTGTTGACCTCCTTCTGTGTTTTCACAGCATCAGAGGTACTGCCAAGAGGCTTATTCATTTCATTGGAAGGATAGCTTTCTGAAATAAGATGAAGCAATTTTAGTATTTCCTCTCCTTGTATTTGTCTAATGGTTAGAATTTTCCTGCAGCTGTAGAAGGAGGGAGGAGGCCTTGTGTCAACAGCTCTTATGCCCAAGACAGTGTGCTAGTCATAGGGCTATAGAAAGTCCTTGTTCCTCTTGATGCTAGGTTGCTCTGCAGCAAAAACATGACTTAAGGAACCAGAAGAAGAGCAATGAAGTAAGAATTTGTTCCCTAGACACTAGAGCATTTTTCTTTTATATTATGCAAATACTTGAATGAAAGTTGGAAACGATCCTGGAAAGCACAAGAGAGAACCCAAGAATGTCTCCTTCTTGGAAACTCTAGGCCTTGGCATGGTATGCAAAAGTTGTATACTTTGGTAATTCTTCTGAAAGTTATGTTTGCATACAGTACTGCATGCTGAATGCAATGCGGCTTGTATATAGCAGATGCGGTTAGAGCAGGTCTCATTTTTTAGGCCTTTTGAGCCAGGAAGTGTTAAGACATTTAGTCTTTGAAATGCAAACAGTGAGAGATAAATATATGTTTGATTCAGTCAAGTTTGTGACAATTCTTGGTATAAACTTTTTGGAGAACCTTAGACACTGATGTTTTGTGTCTAAAACACAGAGAACATACAGGATAGGATTTGACTCTAGGGCAGAGACCTCTAAACATTGGCATCTGTATGTGAGCTTAAGTGTCTAATCTCATGTTCTAGTCAGGGAGATGCATATTCGGTACAGCTAGTGGAATTTGGAGAGTTGTCTACCTGTTGTCTCAAAGGAGACCTAACAACAGAAGTGCCTGGTATCCTGGAGAGGTGTCTTAAATGGTATCCAAGGCATCATCAGCCTGACATTTTAAGTTATGACACAGAACTTATGGAAGACCCATGTCCTGCTAGAGAAAGGCTAGAGGCAATTTGTGATACTCCAAAGCGTCCAGTTTACACTGGATATGAAGGTGTGAGCTACTAAATAGAGTGCAGTTCATCAGTGTGATTAGGGAGAAATAGAATAGACAGATAGATAGGAATACATTTGGATGACTGCAGTCTGAGGCTGAGTCCTACTAGAAGTATTATTTGGGGGGAAAAAGTAGATGCAAAGTAGAAATTACCTTGGTCACTCTGTTAGGAAAGTGTGTCATTTCTGCCAAAATTGTACTTGTGCCCGAGTCCCATTTGAGTTTTGCCCACCAGTTTATTTTACAGAATACTCAGTCTGAAAAATCAGTAAATAACTTGTTAAAATTAATCCAATATAGAATTTTAGTGTTTTGCAGTAGGCTTCTCCCCTCCCTCACCAGCATCAAAAGAATTGATAGAGGTGACTCTGGAGAGGACACTGTGGAAGTACAGTTTTGCTTTGTTTAAAAAGTCCGTTTCATTGTCATTTTTCATGACTGAAAGCTTATTCTTCTTCAGTTACCAAAGACAGGTATTTCCTCACAAGATTTATGTGACTTTTTTTTTTTAATATTTTTTTTATACTTCCTTTGGTCACTGTGTACTGCAGTGATGCTACACAAACAGTGTTCATGCAAATATTGCTGTAATCCACATTCATCTGTGCTTTATAGTACTCTTAGTCCATTCTTACTTTTTTTTTTTCCTGAGTGCAGGCTGGGCATTTTCCTACTAAAAACAGCGTGAGACGTCAATTAACGCTGCAAATGTGCGGTCTCTGCCTCAGACCTCGTGAAGATGTTAGCCATTTTGTAGGGGGGGACACTTTGATCTGTTGTGAAAGATGAGATTCTGTGTGTAACTGCATTCTGAAAAGAGAAACTTTCTGCAATGAAGAACAAGTGCATGGCGCTTTACATTTAATGCAAGCCACACTAGAGCACTGAAAATTTACCAGTGTACGTAGCTAACACTGAAATGATGAAAAGGTAATCCTATGATAGCTTTGTCAAGAAATTATTGAATGTGACACAGTATTTTTGCTTAATGTCTGAATATGCAAAATAATGATTTAAAACCTCTGAAACTCATAGTTCTGTTTTGGCTTTATTCGAAGCTTTGGAGTACTTATTTATAATTTCAAATAAGCAGTTGTACAGATATTAACCAGAAGACAAGAATTTATAAACCAAGTGAAATAATGCATATGTGGATAAGACTAAGAAAAATGCACAGCAAAGTCACTTTGTTTTGCTTGGCATAGCGGAAGCATGAGAAAGAATAAATATTGAAACTACTCTAGAAATACAAATAGCAACATACTTAGTTTTGTGAAACCAGGTGGTATAGTCTGAGTTCTTCCTACATTAACATGTGTATTCTTAAGCAGTATTTCTTGCTGAATTTATAAACAACATTTGGGGCTAATTAGTATGCTTTTATTGTATTTATTCTGAATTTGCTTACCATTCTGAATAAAATGTACTAAACATGGAATGTAAAATATTTATTTGGCTTGGTACATTGAAGTTAGTTAGGAGGTGTCATTTTAAAGCTTTTTTTCTTTCTTTTTAAGGTTCAGCTTTGATTTTGCTGAGACATCAGTTTTAATGGAACTATATTACCTTTTTTTTCCTAGCAAGCAGTAAAGGAGAACATGAGAAGAAGGGAAGCAGAAGAAAAACAGAGGCGTGCTAAAATAGCTAAGGAAAAAGCAGAAAAAGAAAAACAAGAGAGGCAACAAAAGAAAAAGCGCTTGTTAGAAATGAAAACAGGTAAGTAATGTAGAAAACACGTTTTATCTAATGCTTTAGCAGAAATAAAGGTGCTATTTTTTCACTATCTGAATGTGCTATGAGAAAAGAATAAATGAATGATTTTCACCAATTAAAGTTTACAGCAAAGAGGTTCTTCATTTTTATTTTGTTAAAGAGCTTCTCTAATTACCTGTTTTCCTTAAGCTATTTTAGAACTTGTAATGCTGCTTTGTATTTTTCCATTAGAATATACTGAACCTCATGTGACCAAGTGTAAGTTCAGTTACTCTCAGAACCCTTTACATTACCTGAGAACAGACATTTTACAAATCAGAAAGCCATTTTCTTTTTATTAAGGCTACATATTCTTTTTTTTTTTTTATGAGAATAAGCCCTTCTTTGAGTGTCAACTGTTATTTCAGTAGGTCCGTATTGAAACACCTTAAAAGAAGCCTAAGCCACGCGCTTTTAAAGTTGCTCATTTATGCTGTGTTGTCTTTTGTACCAAAAGAGGCAGACACTGTGAGTTCTCTGTTACTAAAAAAGATGTCTGATGATCCTCTATACTGCTATATTTTATCCCAGACTGAGCTTCTGGAATCCTTCAGAATGATACATGACTTACTGTGTAAATTATCGTGAGCTACTTTCATTTTTTCTTGAGCAGATCTTGTTAAACAGTTCCACACTCAAACCCTGGTCGGCACCTTTGGCATAAATGATTATCTGTCTCTTTCACGTTTCACTAATAGCCAGAGTAGGTGTGTTTAGTTTCAGAGATTCTTCAAATCAAAAGTCTTTGATTTATTTTCGTAAGAACATCTGTATTGAGGTGTGAGTCTAAAGCTTTCTCTTAAGGCAGGAAACCAGGTGGCTGCCCTCTGAGCACAGAATTTCTATTTCTTTAGAAAGAAATTCAAGACCAAATCAGAAAACTACCAGTGACAATCTTTTTAAAGATAGAGGAGGCTGAGGAAGAAGACTAGGAAAGGTTAAAACTGGTATCTCTATTCATGCGTGATTGGAAGTGTTTCAAAAGAGGTTACATATTCTTCTCTCGACATGTTGTATGTATGACTGATAGTGCTTTGGATGGAAAATTGATAATCTTTCAGGGAAAATTAAAGCTCCTTTCAAGTCCTATTCTTCATAATGTTATGTTCAGTCTTTCCTAAGTACAGGCGCCAACGTTACAGGCTTCTGAGTCCTATACCCACATGTGTATGTAGGTCTCTGGTAGTTAAACCTACACTTCAGTTAATGTAGCTGGGAACTATGTACTTGTCATCTCCAGATCAGCTAGGTAATTGATTAAATAGCTGCTTTTTCTCTGTCATTGGGATAGAGTTAACTTTTTTGCTAGCAGCTGGTATAGTGCTATGTTTTGGATTTGGAATGAGAAATACTTTTGAGTAGCACACTGGTGTTTTCAATTATTGGTAGGCAGTCAAGGCCTTTTCTGCTCCTCCCTATCACCCTGCCAGCAAGTTGGCCGGGAGTGCACAAGAAGCTGGGAAGGGACACAGCCAGGACAGCTGACCCCAACTGACCAAAGGGATATTCTATGTCATATGACATCATGCTCAATATATAAAGCTGGGGGAAGAAGAAGGAAGGTGAAGGACGTTTAGCATGATGGCGTTTGTCTCC
>KZ506619.1:41151-52988 GCA_002844005.1 Limosa lapponica baueri
GAGGGGACTGAGTGCACCCTCAATAAATTTGCAGATGACACCAAGTTGAGCAGGAGTGTTGATCTGCTTGAGGGTAGGAAGGCTCTGCAGAGGGATCTGGACAGGCTGGATCAATGGGTTGAGGGCAATGGGATGAGGTTCAGCAAGGCCAAGTGCTGGGTCCTGCTCTTGCGTCGCAACAACCCCAACAGCTAGATTAGATCCTGATTTAAATATTCACTGCAAAATTGTGTGATGTGTCTGACTGTATCCAAGGTGTGTGTTGACGTAGGGAGTTTTGCTCAGTGAAACATAATGAGATTTCTATTGTGTAACTCTTTATTCTTCCGTGGTGATTTTTCGCCATATAGTAAATCCCTGGAGTAGTGTTCTTTGTCCTCCCAGGCATAGACACAAGGGGTTAACAAGGTTCAAAAATCTAACATTTTCTGATGTGTTTATTTGAGGAAATAAAAACAGGGCATTTAATGCTTGCATTTAATTATAATCTCATAGTAATATTCATAATTCTTTCGGCAGTATTATACATACATGTGTAATACGAGTAGAATTTTCCTGAACTACATCAATTATTTAATATTGGCCAGCGGTTATTAAATATGAAGAGAAAATGGCTTTTGATTAAAGCTACCTATGGATATTGCTCTGTATCCTATCCGGTCCAGTATCATTCACTCAGCTTCCTGCTGAGAAACAATTTTAACTTTTTATAACAATAACTGAAATGATCTCTTGTCTAATATAGCAAATTATTTAAGGGACAGCTCTTGAAAGATGACATGAAACTGATTATTTGCAGTTGCAAAAGGGTACTGAAATGAAAATATGAGTGAAATGGACATTTCACTTGAAACTGTGCTTGATTCTTAGTATAGAGAAAGAGAAATGTGAAATAAATGGAAGAAAAGTTCAATGTATAGAAGACCAATGAATGTTAAAACCCCAATCTAAATCTGAAATAGTTTTAATAATACCTTTAATAACTTTTATTGTTGTTGTTTATTGTTATTATTATTTATGTTTTGATATTGCTATGGTAACCTAGAGGGTTCCTTCTCTCTCCTTTACAGAAGGTGAGGAGACTGGAGTGATGGATAGCCTGTTGGAAGCCTTGCAATCAGGTGCAGCTTTTCGAGACCGAAGGAAAAGGACACCAAGACCTAAAGGTGAATATTCTATTTTATGGGGTTTTTTTCCCCAGAGGAAGTTAAAAGCCTTATGGGTGTAGTGCTCTAGAACTTACATGCTATCAGGTTTAATTCTTTCTTGCAGTGACAGCTTTCAGAGATGTTCAGGCTGTTTTGCTGATGTCAGTAGCACTTGGGAGATTAATTTACTGAATTTAGCATAGCCTGATTATGATTATGACAAGACCTTTTGATACAGCCACAGGTACTTTAACTTTTTAGGGTTTATAGTTGAATGGGGGAAGCAAAAGTCATCTTGCCCCATAAGTGAATAAAATTATTTCACTGGTATATAACTGTCAGTTTACTCCTAGAAATATCTAATTTCTAAATGATTCTGCTTAGTAATGTTGTTACAATACTACAGTAACTTTCAAAGGTGTGTTTTATTTCCATTGTTTCCTTGCTTTTGCAGACGTACCACAAAATCTCAGTCCAGCCACACAGCGGCCTGTGCTGAAAGCTTGTAACCATGGTAATGAACCATATTCATGAATTGCATGCTCTTCTTAGCTTATGTACTTGATCTGTCCTTTCAAAAGACTGCTGTCATTTTTTCGGTTTTCTACATTAGTGGAATACTGAAACTGCATTAGAACCTGCTTTTTAAGAATCACCTGAAAATTACATCCTGAAACTATACTTACTGATTACTTTGCAAAGCACTTCTGTCTTTTATGGGTTTTTTATTTATTTATATGTTTTTATGTTTTTAAATGTAGCATTTCTATAATCCTTAAGAACAATTGTACAAGGATATTTTAATGGATTATGAAACTATACGAGAAAGCAGAGATTGCGGAACATTTTTAAATGTGACTATGTGTTTGCAATACCAAATCTGAGAATTTTTTTGATTCGTTCTGTTTATCTTTGTTTTCTTGATACTATAGCTGGAATGGTTTAAGCCATCATTTACCAGTATAAATCAGAAGTGATGTTGTATCAGCAAAGTAATATTAAATGAATCAGTTACTTACTGGCAAAATATTTCTCCAAATTTTAAGCATGAGTCTTATGCATATGTTTATTCATAAACTCCTGAACTATGTCACCATAATCAGTAGGACTTGCTCGTATGCGAAAAGTTACAAAGAGGGAGTGGGTGCTTTTTAGCTTTGTTTGTTTGACAATCTACAGAATATTATGATATTTGCCGTGTCTTAATTAAGCTTGGGACGTCCAGAGTGGCTGTTTCAGTGGCTTGTAATAGTGGCCTCAGGAAAATCATATATATATGTAGTACCGCCAGTAAAGAAACATTTTCATTGAAATTTAAGGAAAAAAAAATCTTCTTTCTTAGTTTCGTAATTTTTTGTAATATTTGAATGCACCATGGAGTTTATAAAGCAGATGCCATCAAATTGATATTTATTATATCTTTTGTTTAAGTGTTTATTTCTTGAGTGTCTATAGCACAAAAAAAGAGAATATGCAGAATTTGGTAGTATTAAATATAACTTTAAAGAAAATAGAGCTGGAAGGACAGTTTAAAGATAATTAATTCACTTACAGGAGTTGGCTGAGAGAAGAATCAAGTATATTTGACCGGTGCTTGTCTAGCACATAACACATAGATATTTGAATAATGACTACAAAGCACGTATGAATTTATGCTATAAACATTTCCATTTATAAGAATAATTATGTTGAATGTTGCTTCTTTTCAACTCATTCTAGCTAGCTAGCCAGCTGTCCGTGGACAGACAGTGTAGCTTCTATTTTTCAAACTAACTGCATTTGGACAAACATTAGGGCCATGTTTTGTGTTTCAGGTTAAAAACAAAACACCAAAAGCAGACAAACAAAGAAAAAACCCAAAAATTTTAATTCTGCAAAATCTTGGTCTAACCTGGGGACTGATTTGTACATCAGAAGGATATAGTCGGGTACTGAAGTTTGAAATTCAGACATTTCATTTGGAGAGAAGAGTAAAAGTAAACTCTTGGATTTTTTGTTGTTTTTACCAAAGACAGTTTTTCCATAGAACGTATTGAGACGATCTGATTCTAAGACATTTTAACAGAGCACTAAACTTGGCATAAATTATGATGCGTTCAGTTATCAAAAGCCTTATTGGCTTTTTGATAAAAATATATGGTCATTGATTGCTCTGAGTTCATCTCTGAGGTGAACTTTTGGGTTTTTTTGCTATTTAAAGTCTGTGTAGGTAACTTATGAATTTGCTTTTAATAATTTATTTTGTTATTGGGAAATCAGAAATTATGTAAGTTGCATACTATCTAGAATGAGTAATAGGCCCTGAGTATCAAAGTTTATTTTTAGATAATAACCTCATTGAACTTAATGATGTGACCAGTCAAAGCAAGAATTATATTGATAAAGTTTATTTAATTTTTCTGTTTCTGAGTTCAACAATGTATTAGGTCAGGGTTTTCTAAGTATTATCCTCTATATAACTTTTTTCTTGCACTTTAATATGGATACATATGCAATAACCTATTCTTAATATATATATGTGTATAATAAGTGATGAATAGTGTATATAAGGGTTTATTTACATATACAACGTATAAGCAAGAAGTCTGTGGTTTCAGCTCACTTCAGAAAAATTGAGATATCACAGAAGTACTGGCTTTGTCTTTCATTGATTTGCTGCTTTTCCCAACCTAAAATTTCAAAAAGATGATAAATTTTGTGTGGCAAAACATCCACTGCCCTACTCTAAGATTAAACTATGTGGAGACCGATAAAATCCTGAAGCAGCAATTCAAGCACTTTGGTTGTTTCCTTCTGTACTGGCTCTGGCTGTTTGGGTTAACTGGTTTGGTTACTGCTGCTTCTAATGAGACTAACAGATTCACTTATAGTATGTATACTTTATTAATACACACTGCAGGTTTCTACCTAGGATGAACTTCTTTGACTCATCACACAGTCAAAAAGAATCACAAGCCATGACTTGAAATGTCTGTCCTCTGAATCGTTCAGACTGTAGCAATCTCTGTTGGGCCGATGCCATCAAGTTCAGGCTAATCTCTTCTGTTTCCAAACAAAACAAAACCAAGCCAAGCAAAAGAATAAAAACTGGTTTAGTCTTTATGATTAAAGATATTTCTCTAAAAAAGTAAAATACAAATCAGACCCAAGCATAGATGGGAACTAAAGAGTAGTGACTCTACGTCTTATGTCTCTATGTCTTGTCTATGGCAAGGGAGAGAAATATAGCTTGAATGCATACCTTTTCCATAGCTGTAATATAAATAGAAGGAAGGAAATCTCTCTAACCATTGCCATTGTCATCCTCAGTACGACACTGCTCAAGGTACCAAACTATCATTTGCTCGTGAGGCTGAGCCAAGCCCTATAAAACAAGGTAATGCAGAGGAGTAAGCCAATGCTACTTAGCTCTAGAACTGAAATTGCTTCCTTTAACTAAATAGGCTGCTTAAGCAATAAAAGGAAGAATAGTAAATTTAGTGGAACGCTAACCATTGGTTGGCCATTTTTCTCTTCATGATCTGGTGAGCTCCCCAGAAGGCTCTGGTAGTGTTCAGCTGATTAAAAAGGAGTACTGCTTCTCATGCTGCATCCCAGGGTAGCCTCTTGGGTGCGTTAGTTGATTTTTTCAGTCCTACTGCACTCTTTCTTTATTGAACAGATTGCCTCTTTTAACATGGTATGTGGTTTTTGTCTAGTTTAAATCTACTCTATTTCTGTGATCAGAACTGCCAATCTTATTCTTTCTGCTTGTGACAAGGTCCATCAAGTCAGGTAATTTCTTGCTGAGGAAAAGCTCTGCTGCATAACTAATAGAAATAATATATGTTTAGAATTGGTAGATCTTGGGAATGTTCTATCAATATAAATCATTTTCACTAGATTTTTGTTGACATAGATATGATTGGTATATCTATTTCCTTTGTTTCCATTCATGGTGCTTTGTATTTTTAAATTCACAACTGCATTACATATATGTTCAAAACTACTTGTTAAGGTTACAGTTTGCTTTGACTGCAAAGAGCCATAGACTGCAGTAAGTATTGTGGTATATGCTTTTGCTGTCATAGGGAGCACCGTATGACACAAGTGGTGTATTAGTATGGTTTTAGTGTTGTACTTCGGTAAGCTTTTGATTCGGTAGCATCTAACAGGGGAGCTTTTTTATTTTATTTATGGAGCAGAAGAAAGCACTTAATTTTCAATGATCAGGATTTTGCACATTAGAAGATCATTTCAAGCAGCTAATAGCTATGGCTGATCTGAGTTTATCAGTTATTTACAACAACAGTCAAGGCGTATTTGCAGCTGGCACATTTATTTCAAGGTAGTTAAGTTCAGATAGACATAGCAGCATATCCAAGGCAGCACAGAGCCCACTGCAGCACAGAAAGCTGCATTATTCACTAAGTTTTCGGTCAGGCTTTGCAGCCTGCATCAAGTTCTCTGCTGCTATGGCTACGCATTTATTTGCAGTAACATTAGCCAAGGTAATGTTATCTGAAATGCATGAATACAAATTCAAGATGCAGCTTTGATTGCAAGTATATGTATCTCAAATGTGGCAGACAGTGTTTTTCTTTACAAGGATTCAAAATGCCGTGAATAAGGAAAAGGTAAAATAATACAAAAGTAAAAAAAAAAATACAGCTTGCTTTTTGTGACTGCAAAGACTGAAAGAAATCTTTCTGTTGCAATCAGTAACCGTGTTGTGGACTATACCTCCAGAGGTAACAATAAGGTCTTGTTTCTGTATTCAAATCAAACTTCCATGGTAAGAGATAGTCTTAATGACTATAGCTGTTTGTTCAGGAAATCTATAAACAACAGAATAATTTTCATGTCACGTTTAGCCTGAAGCATTTTAAACACCTCTGTTAAATAAAATCCTTGTCAAGCAATGTCATTCTGTTCCCAATTAAGCAGAAGAAAACCCTTTTCTCATGTTCCTTGGGTTTTTTCATCTCTTATTCATAATAGAACTGTCATCTGAGGTTCATATTAGTGTCTCTGCTACCTTATTTTTGACAATCATAGCTGACAATGAGCTCAGGCTTATCTTAATTCTTGAAATCAACAGCTCAACCACTTAGAGGTCACTATTTTATTTCATCATTGCTGTATATGACAACAAACTATGATTGACGTTTCAACCAAATTATACTTTTTTTTTTCCTTAAGTCTGTGTATGTTGCCGTCTTTTCCACAATGTGTGTAGTGAACATTCAGAAATGCCTAACACTGGAGAAACAATGAAAACTGTGAAGATAACTTTTTATCCAGTACATGTTAGTAGTAAAGATGCATTGTTAAGCACTACCAGTTCTTCATGGTAGATACCCTTATGCTTTGGGCCCCTTACCACAAGAAAGACATTGAGGTGCTGGAGCGGGTCCAGAGAAGAGCAACAAAGCTGATGAGGGGTCTGGAGAACAAGTCTTATGAGGAGAGGCTGAGGGAGCTGGGGTTATTCAGCCTGGAGAAGAGGAAGTTGAGGGGAGACCTTATCGCTCTCTACAACTACCTGAAAGGAGGTTGTAGAGAGATGGGGGTTGGTCTCTTTTCCCAAGCCACAGGTGGTAGGACAAGAGGAAGTGGTCTCAAGGTGTGCCAGGCGAGGTTCAGATTGGATATTAGGCAATATTTTTACACTGAAAGGGTTATTAAGCATTGGAATGGGCTGCCTAGGGAAGTGGTTGAGGTATACCTGGAGGTATTTAAAAGACGTGTTGACATAGTGCTTAGTGACATGGTTTAGTGATAGTTTTTTATCAGAGTTAGGTTGATGATTGGACTAGATTATCTTAAAGGTCCCTTCCAACCTAGACAATTCGATACTGTTTTGAAGGCATTATGTATGTTTGCCTATTTTTCTTTCTGTATGTGATCTAAAAACATCAGTGTTTGTACCTCTGGTGGAGAAAATTTTTGTAAGGCTTTGTGAAGTTTTACGCAATAGACAAGTTTCCTTGGCAAAAGACTTGGAATATCTGTAGGCACTGTCATGAAATGAAAACATTTAAAAGGTTTTCTATTTAAAAAAAGAAAAACCAAAATGTAGTTCTGTTGTTCACATTTTAAGACCAAAGCTTCACTTCAATATTGACTTCATAGGTCAAGTGCAATTGCTGCTTATTCTAACAGAAATAATTCCCCTGAAACCTTCTGCACTGTTTATAAGAAAGAGTTTTTTCCTAGAGCAGACAGCAGAGTTCAAAGAAACGGTGACCACAAGAGTCAATTTTGCATGTATGTGAAAAAAAATATCCAGATAAGGAAAGTGAATTTACTCATCTTCATTTGTTTGTTTAGAACTGTTTCTGCATTGCCGGAGTTGTATACGCATACAGTCTCTCATGCAGATGACCCTGGAGAATTTACATTCCAGTATATCTAGGAATAAGATTAATTTTGATGCAAAGTTTTTAGGATCTTTTTCTAGTGATCTCCCTTTCTCATAATTTAATGTTGAGTGGAGAAAGTATTCAAGTCAGAAGGCATGACAGCCAGTGAGAAGAATTTTGGATGAAAAATGAGAAATTTTGATTTTATTTTTTCTCCAGAGCCTTTCCAACGAAGTTAGTAAAATCAGCCTTTATCATTAAGACTGACATAAGGAGAGGTATAAAACTTTCATTTGTTTAAGTATTTATTTATTTTTAAATTTAAGATGCTGCAAAATGGATACAAGCTCTGCTAAGAATAGAAAGGGGTACTTCAAATTCATAGTAAATGCATAGTAGTACTGTGAAAATGTTAGTATAGGCAGAAAAAAAACAACCTTTGTTAACTTGCCCTTAGTACAAACCAAACACACGTTGCTGACCTTAGCGCATATCCTCCATTCTGTGTCTTATCGTGAAGAATTATATGGGAACGTAATACACACAAGAAAAAGAACCAAAGCTTTTTAAGAGTAAAAACTTTAAGTGCCACCTTGAGACAAGGTGGACTTTATAATGGGGCTTATTCTCCAGAGGTTTGACAACTTCATTCCTAAAGTTGAAACCCTTTGAAGATGTCAAATTAGGCGCCCAGAAGAGCTAATTGCTTTTGTAAATATCTTGCCAGCGTTCATCGGTACTAGTTGAATACGACCCCTTCTCTCAGGGGAGGCAAGGACATTTTCTGCAAGATAAGAACTGTGGCAAAGAGGTGACATTTGAAAGCAGTGACACTGTACATTCCATAATTGCACATACATTAAATGTCAGCTTCATAATCGTCTAGCTAGGTAACCAGATTTCCAAAAGCTACGGCAGGCAAGTTATATATTCAAAGCAGTCTTCTGAATATGCATCAGTGGACAATCTTAAAACTGTGAAGGGAGCTGTAAATTACCAACAATTTACCCGTATTTGTCTTTTCATTGTTTAGTCACACAGAATTTCCCATTCGAAGACGATTACTGAGTTGATCTGTATAGCAAAGAGATTGTCACTTCTCAGAGTGCTTTTCAAGTCTCTTCCGTATTTGTTAAACAAGATTTTAAGTATAAATTTACCAGACTATTTCACTTCTGTTTTCTAAATGTTAAGAACAAGTAGTATCTGAACTCCTGCCTCTTTCTTCAAAGGCTTTAAGAACTCTGATCCAAACAGAATAAATAATCTGTTGACTGAACAACAGCCATAATTCTTTTTATATTGTTACACACATATATATTCTTAAAAGAGTTACCTTTTTTTAAAAATTAAAAATAAAAAAACAAAGTGAAATATTTGGTAGGGAAATTTCATCAGATGGACATTAGAAATTATTTTTCTCTGGTTAGAAGACTCCACTGGGGACAAAACCTGAGATGGAAGCAAACAGTGTATCGGCCCTTACCTAGGTCTGTTTTGTGACTCAAGTGCTGTCTGGTTAATGCACCACTGTTTAGTCAGTAATTCAAAAGATGTAGAGAAAGCACAAAATATTGCTCATGAAATTCTCTAAGCACACTTGTTAATTCATCTTTCTTTGCCATGTAAGTGAATGCGTTCCCTTAATGTTCTGGGTTTTTTTTCCTCCTTTGGGAGAATTTAGTTTCATTTTGTTTCCTAAGTGGCTGTTGCAACAGACCAAAAATGTACAATGTAAAAGAAATACTGGAGTTATGTTTCTGCCTGATTTTTTTCATTATAAGCCGATGTTCTACAAAGGTACAAATAAAGGACATTAAATAGATGCAGGGAAAACAAGGGTGTCTTGCGGCTTCTTCCCTTTGTTGGGGTAGGAACACTTGGAAGCTTTACTTTCAAGTTTTGGAATACTCTAAAGGGAAATTGGCATTTAAGTTGAACCAGAACTGGTGGTTGTGTCTGTAAGTAGCTTGATAAATGCAGTATCATCTTTGTTTCATTCCAAAAATAGATGAGTCTTGTGTATTTCCATCTTACGTGCCTAAGGCAAAATCTACATCAATCACCCAGCAAAATAATCAGAAGCCTCAGGAGACTTTTTCAGGGTGGCTCAAAATCTAGAGATCATGAGTGGTAAAGGAAGGAAATATGGGGGGCAAATGCAGTGATCACATTAATGTCAGAAGAAAAGGTGACGGGCAGACTTACACTGAATGATCGGGAGTAGTGTGAAGTAGTCGGGACTGTAACTCCTCTTTTCTTATGTCGATGTAGCTTACAAATCCAAGCTGAGAAGCTATAGTTTAAGTAATTTCAGGAAAGGTTATTTGGATTTTGGAAGATACTAGGCTAATCAAGAATCTATTCTCTTTCAGCATACACTGTAAAGTAGTTTGACCTTTGTTCTTGGCATGGTAATGTTTTAAAAAAAAAGAAACAAACCCAAACTTTTTAAAGCAAGATCATTTTCATAGAGTTATAGAATCATCTAGGTTGGAAAGAACCCTTGGGATCATCGAGTCCAACCATCTACCCTACTCTACAAAGTTGTTCCCTACACCATATCCCCCAACACCACATCTAAACAACTCTTAAACTCACCCAAGGATGGTGACTCAACCACATCCCTGGGCAGCCTATTCCAGTGTCTGACCATTCTTTCTGTGAAGAATTTCTTCCTAATGTCCAGTCTAAACCTACCCTGTTGCAGCTTGAATCCGCTCCCTCTCGTTCTACCGCTAATTGCTTGTGAGAAGAGACCAGCACCAACCTCTCTACAATGTCCTTTCAAGCAGTTGTAGAGAGTGATGAGGTCACCCCTCAGTTTCCTCTTCCTCAAACTAAATAGTCCCAGCTCCCTCAATCGTTCTTCGTACAATTTATTCTCCAGGCTCTTCACCAGCTTCGTTGCCCTCCTTAACCAAACAGAAAAAACACCTAGTCCGTGTGATTTCCTAGCAGATTTTACTTCCCTGAGATTTGCAAAAAACAAGATTGCTTATATATACTCACTCTTTCTTTGAAAGACTTATAACTATGCCTTGTTAGTAGCATGGTCTTTCTGTTACAATATTTTTTCATGATATCTTAAAAAGAAGACTTATTTGTAACGGTGAGGTTTTATATTTTATCGGAAGAAAGAGTTTTTCCTCATGTATTATTGTCTCATGATATTTATCTAACTCCATATAGAGGAATCAAAGGAAAACTGTTATCTGACCCAACAAGTTTGACCATATTTGCCTTAGGTTTTCAAAAATCTAAAAACTGAGGTTTAAAAAACTAAGAGTGGATTTATTCTACATTGTATACAAACTTGCAGTCAAACTTGATTTTCTCTCTCCTTGTGGCATAGCAAAACGATAAAAGAAGAAATTGAAAAGATAACATCGAGAATACTTAGCGTCATAAACAGGGAAATGGAATGAAATCTCAGCAGATTTTCAGCATGGGCAAATAATTATTCCAGAGGTGTTTTTTTTTCTTTTTATCTGTTTTCTTAGGCTTTAAGCTTGTTATTTTGTATTTGAAAAGAGATGGGTGTACACTGTACTTTACAATACAGTGCACATACAGATATTTGAATTAGCTCTGGACAGACTACTTTGTCTACTGGAAGCAGGATAATGATAGCTAGGATAGCTTTTAGGCTAGAAATGAATTTGGGTACCACAACCCAGTTTTGGGGCTTCAAAATAAATTTGGATATCTGTGTACAGCACCTAATTGATCTATGCAGTTTCAGGAGCTATGTCCAAGAATTTTAACAAGCCTTGAACCATAGAAAAGTAGCATTCACTCTCATAATGAATGTTTCCATAGATTTCTTTTCCATTTCTAAAATCTGAATTAACTAATTTAATAGGTTATATATTTTTGTATCTGTAATCATTTTTTCCCTTGGGTTCTTCCCTGCCATTTGGGAACCTATACTGGCTAGAAAGACAGCATTTTCTGATAATTGGTTTTCATAAAAACAGAAAGAGGGAAATCATTTTAAATAATCTGAAAATAGGATATGCCTCTGGTTTTGCTCGATTTATTGACAGTTTGGTTTATTTAAAAAATAAGTTGTAATAGTGAGAAATGGAGAAGGTTGTATTAATATTATAGATTTTTGTCACATAGAATGGAATGAAATCAGCACTGTTTTGCTATAAACATCTTGGATAAAAGAGCTTAATAGAACCACACGTAAACTATTTGTTGGCAAATGCCTGCTTAACCTGACACAAGTTGATAGACTGGTATTTGCATGGTTAGAGCTTCTGGGTCATGGTATGGGTTTTACTTCAGTCAATGGATTTTTGTGGCAGGGATCATCATCAGCCTTTCCCATTCAGTA